>ML263060.1:18278-104688 GCA_005239495.1 Nicotiana undulata
TTTAAAACAAGAAAGTGAGTTGAAAGAAAACAGTTTTTTTTTTCCCCCCCCCCCCCCCCCCCCCTTTTTTTTCCCTAAAAGGTGGGAGGGAGGGGTCAGTGATTTTCCAAGGTTCTCCAATTACCTAAAGAGTGATCAGAAAGAAGGATGCAGAGATCATGCTCAAACTGCACTCCAACATCCCGCTTAGTGATAGTAATTTGATTTAATCCCTCGTGAGCGTGTAACAGTTAACCAAACTGATTAATGACCTAATAATGAAAGAAAACAGTAGAGTCTAACCTTGACTTCCAAGTAGTGAACAAAAACTATGTGCATGAGATCCCTGCACCATATCAAATGAAAAGAAAGAACTTTTAGTGCAGAGGTGGTTAGAGATGACGAAAAAACAGATTGAAAGAGTAAACAAGAACGTGCAAACAGTTTAATCTCTTTTTGTAGGACTAGTAGACGAAACGAACAGTATGTTCTTGTGAACTCTTGTATAATCCCTTATTTACTGTATTCCTATGAAATAGACATAGTACTTATTCTAATCTACTTTTGCTTAATACCTCCCTTTATGAAGGTACTTTAACCAATCAATAAGTTCTTTAGATTCTTATTTTGAGCTTCTTCTTTTGCCATGAGAAGCAATCAGACACAAAAGTAAAAAGAGAAGAGGTCCAAAAAGAAAATACAAAACGAAACAACGATGCCACATCTATTGGTCCATACTCACTGTTCAAGCATCCAATAACTACGCCTTTGAAAATTATCATCTTCTTCTCCATGAGCATAGTAGCAGTGTAGCACATCAATACTTCCGACCTGCAGAAGGATTTTATCAACAGATAGTATGAAGTATATAAAAAAGTTCACTAGCTTTAGCTCACAAAAATTAGACTCATCTAGCCAACCCAAAAAGATGGTACTGATGCCCAAACTATCAACACCTACCTTCAGCTTCTCATGAGCTTCTTTAACTGTCTTCCCATCCTTCTTCTTCCTCCAGTTATGCCCATCCTTCCTAAAGTATCTTAGCACCTTCCTATCGAAAAGAAAAACAGAACCACCTGAAGAGTAAAGCACACATTAAGAACAAACTCTAAAAGCACGAATAGAGGGAAAATCAAATCATTTCCTTTTTAGGAAATGCAGGTAACAATGCTAATAAAATGGATCTACAACAGACTGCTCCAATCATCAACAGTCATTTAGAGTTACTCGTCTCACATGGAGGATAATGCATATACTATAGTCACTTTGAAAACAAAATCTACAATTATTCTCAGAGGATCTTCTATTTCCCTACTAAGATGGGAGTTTTGCAGGACACGAAGCAGGACTGCGGAAAAGTCATTTATAATGTCTAAACAAATTAGGGTCTCACTGAGCATGAAAACCAATTAATGTGAAGACTATACATTTTTAAATAGAGAAGCAGCATGTTAGTAAATGAATATTAATCATTTTTTTTATAAGGTAAATTGTATTAATCAAAAGGGAGAGAACTCCCGTATACAGGAAGTATACCAAAAAGTAGAGAATTTACATCAGAACATGATTCTCTACAAAAGACGCCCAATCTTTTATACAAATGGGGGCTATATGAGTGCACCAAAAAGCGATCAAAGATAAAAGATTATTCTTAAGATGTGAAAAAGTAGACTCAATCCCCTCAAAATCTCTCCTATTTCTCTCCCCCAAACTATCCACATGAGAGCTAACGGGGCGTACTTACACGCCTTTTGCTTTCTTCTTCTACGGAAACCGGCCCAACTATGTAACATTTCCTTTACATGGCTTGGCATCACCCATTGAACACGAAAAAGGTTCAGAATTGCCTTCCACAACGCCGAGGACATAGGGCAATGCAATAAAAGATGATCAACTTCTTCCCCTGAGCTTTTACACATGTAGCACAGATTCTCAGCAGTCAAAATCACTCCCCTCGCCGCTAGCCATGCAAAGAAGCAAACCTTCGTAGGCGCCTTAGGAATCCAGATCGAGGAGTATGGAAAAGAGGCCTCCTCTCTCACCAACATACTCTGGTAAAAGGACTTTACGGTGAACAAACCATCGCCACGCAAACCCCATCTCCAAAAATCACAGGATGGCTGGGGCTTGTCTTGCCCATATAGCAATGTCAATAAATCTTGGGGAAGTGACTGTCTGCCAATTCACTAGATGAAACTTTCTAGTTTCATCCGCCACATCCCAAAGAAAATTCCTTTGAAGCCGCTCCAGTTGTTCTGTGATGCTCACGGGAGCTTGCAACAGGGACAAGTAATAGGTGGGCATACTCGATAAAGTGCTTTTAATGAGCACTTCCTTGCCGCCTTTTGACAATCTGTCAGCCTACTAATCTTTTTTCAACCCTTTCGATCACTGGATTCCAAACCGTAGTATCTTTATGCGAAGCGCCCAATGGGAGACCCAGGTAAGTAGTGGGAAGGAAGCCCGCCTTACATCTGAGAACATGGGACAAAGCATCAATGTTAGCAACCTCACCCACCGGGAAAATCTCACACTTGCCGAGGTTGATTTTGAGCCCTGATACTATCTGAAACCACTACAGGACCTGCTTCAGGTAGGTCAACTGATCCATACCGGCATCACAAAAAAAAGGGTGTCATCCGCAAAAAGCAAATAAGAGACACTTCGGGCACTGGGCACCCCCATCGGAGCTGAGAATCCTCTCAAGAAGCCTCCGCCCGCCGCACGATCCATCATTTTACTCAGAGCATCCATCACTAGGATGAATAGCATGGGGGATAGGGGTCACCTTGCCTGAGACCCCTGGAGCTGCCAAAGAAACCACACGGGCTATCATTAACCAGGACAGAGAATCTGACTGAGGAAATGCAGAACTTGATCCATCCTCTCCATCTTGCCCCAAACTCCATCAGCATCATAATGAAATCTAGGAACTCCTAATTGACATGGTCGAAAGCCTTCTCGAGGTCCAACTTGCATAGTAAGCTGGGTTCTCTATTTTTCCTTCTGGAGTCCAAGTTCATTTGCCACCAAAGCAGCATCCAGGATCTGCCTACCTTCCACAAACGCATTCTGGGAGGACAAAACAGACACGTCAAGGACCTTCTTGAGTCTGTTGGAGAGAACTTTAGAAATAATCTTGTAAATGCTCACCACAGGACTAATAGGCATGTAGTCTCTGATACAAGATGCACCTTCTTTCTTAGGCACAATAGTAATAAAAGAAGCATTGATACTTCTCTCGAAAACACCATTCACATGGAAGTATTCAATGGCTTCCATCAACTCCCCCTTGATAGAGTCCCAACAGAGCTGGAAGAAGGCCAAGGAAAAACCATTTGGCTCGGGGGCCTTATTACCAGTACAACTCGACACAGCCTCGTGCACCTCCTCCACCTCGAAAGCCCTTTCTAGCCACTCACGGTCTCCCTCCCCTATGTGGTTGAACTCTATTCCCCTCAAAGTCGGCCTCCAACTAACTTCCTCTTTGTATAAGCTCTCATAAAACCCCACAATCGCCCCTTTTACCTCCTCCTCTCCCTCAATCCTCACCCCATCCACAACTAAAGACTCTATGAAGTTCCTCCTTCGATTTGCAACCTCCACCCTATGGAAAAACTTGGTATTAGAATCCCCCTCCTTCAACCATAGCGCCCTCGATTTTTGCCGCCAACTAGTCTTTTCATTTCATTGACAACTATAATAAAAGAAATTTAACTAGATTCCTTGTACAGAAAGGAAACTGCTGCTTTGTCTAAACTCAAATCCTCTTTAATTTAGCTTAAATTGAGACAGTAAGTCTTACAACTAAAGTACTCATTGAGGTTAGGGCATACATGCAAAAACTTTAAGAATTCTCATCAAAACCGAGGAACCAGAAAGTTCTCTTTTGTAGGAGTGTCTGTTAGGATGTGCTAAGTGGCATAGTTGCTCTGAAGTCAAACGAATATCACAAGTTTAGAGAATAGATGGATAAAAATGAGAAGACATACTGACTGGTCTGTGTGGAGCCTCTGGGGTTATATGAAACTTCCTGTAGTTCCGCAGGATTTCACAAATCTCTGCAGGTCTCAGCCAACGATGTTGTACTTCTGATAATATCTGTGTTATGTCTGCAACTCAAAATCAACAAAAAATATTATGTCTACAAAGATACATAGTCCAACTTTCAGAAGAAGTTTTATGTAGAGTCAGTCAGACACAATAAACCTCACTGTAGCACCTTTAATTCAAAACATGCAAATGCAACATCAGCCAATGCTATGGATCAACACTTGAAACACTCTTGCCAATGCCTTATACATTGTATATAGTTAATAATTGTGTGTTTTCTGAGAGAAGAGCATAAGAAAGAGACTCTAGCCTCTAGTACACTGCTAAGCCACAGCTCAAAACCAGTTTCTCTTTCAGATCTGTGGCATAAACTAGAAATCTCATTTCCACATACTTTAATAAGATGGATTTGGATAATGCTGGACTTGAAAGATCAGTAGTGACACATCGGTGAAGGTGTTTGGGTTTGAAATTGCATCTGTGAGATGTCAACAAAATTATTATAGCCAAGGAAAGCTAATGACGAGGTCTCATTTTTCATTCAATTCTTTGTGTAAGATTTCTCAAGATGAAGCTGGTCATGCAAATAGATTGCTTCTCCCTGGTTTATGTATTTTATTTGCAACGTCATGTCACAAAAGTCTTGAGCTTTTTAATTACTCCAGCAAGCCAAGCTCAAAGAACTAACATGGGCTTGGTTACACTTGAGCCCACTCAAGCTAAGAAGTTTTCAATTTGAGAGATGAGCCAAAGAAAAGTTGATGGCTCACAAACACCCATCCTCTACTATTTTATACCAACATATGAACAGTTTCTTTCTCCAACTAAAACTACTTACACAACCAACACACTAAGTTTCTCTCTTTTGGGTAAGTATATTGCGTATTTATGGAACCATTGGCAATTAGATTAGAACACTTTAGCTGGTTCCACTATGGCAACAGTGTTTTGCGAAAGGTCAGCATTATCTAGTGAAATTTTCTCTTAAAGTTCTGGTATGGAGCAGTAGATTTACTTTGTAATTCTTATCAAAAGAAAGAATACCTAAGAAATGAGGAGCAATATTGCTAAGAAAAATTATACCTCAATGTTAAATGACTTCCCCTTATTTACCCTTATTGCGCATACCTTGACTAATTCCACGGGGTACCTGCCACTTCCCACCGGCAATAGGTACTAAGTGACCCTATCCACCAAGGCTTAGATTGGATAGATGGGAAGAAATCACCTAATGTTTTTTGCCTCCGCTAGAATTTAAACCTGAGACTTCATGGTTCTCACCCACTTCATTGACCATTGGGCCACACCCTTGGGTGCAGTGGTTATCAACTTCCACGTTGTTTTATTTTTTCTTATGCATATTTCTACTTGGCATGTAGTTATCCTTTAGTATATGACACTATACGTGATTGAGATTTTGAAATGGGGAAACTAAACTATGAAGTCCGATCTACAGAGAGAGATTAGAGCTACAGCATAAATACTCTGCACACCATTTGAAACTATAAAATGAGACTGAATTCCCAATTTTGCATATAAATCAAACACGCTTTAACCATCTCAATTCCCCATGATTTACATATACTCCATGTCACAAGTTCCCCAAGGTTTTATAGCTACATGTTAAACCCAGAATCTAACTTCAGAGTCTGTATTAACTGCATGTTTGCACCCAAAAGGTAGAGAAATAAAAAACCTAAAACTCATATATTTAGCCGTTCTCATAACATTTATACCCCATCACAGTTAGCAATAACGCTTTCACCCAAATAATGTCATAAAGAATATATAAAACTCATACTTATATATTGTTCACCATGAATTATCAAAGCAGTCACGTACAAACCAAATTGCGTCAGAAACAACAAAAGTAGCTAATTCTCCAGTTATTTACGAACTTTAATTAATTGTAAATTCAATCAATTCAAAGAAAAACTAAAATCACTGCATCCTCTCCGTTGTGCATTTGCGTTCACAGTTCAATCGAAGCCGACTAAGTTTATACCAGTGAGCTATATTATGAATCAATCACAATTAATAGTCATCTAATTCTTAAAGCATAACCGCAAAAGTAGCTAATTCTCCAGTTATTTACGAACTTTAATTAATTGTAAATTCAATCAATTCAAAGAACAACTAAAATCACTGCATCCTCTCCGTTGTGCATTTGCGTTCACAGTTCAATCGAAGTCGTCTAAGTTTATACCAGTGAGCTATATTATGAATCAATCACAATTAATAGTCATCTAATTCTTGAAGCATAACTGCATGAATAACAAACAATTAGGTGACGGGAAAGAGGAAAACACAAATTTACTTTACCTAATCGAAATCCCGGAGTATCCGATCCACAATCCGCCATTGATGATGACTTGATCAGACCTACTTGACCGAAGATGAAAGGGAATGAAAATGAGAATCAAGAACGCTTGGTGTGAATGTGATGGATTAGATTTGAATATTGCGGATTTTTACTACTCCATTAAATTAATTTAAGACTTCAGACTTGAGAGGGCTGTCAATTCTCATAAAGTAGTTGGACATGTCTTAACCAATTATATTGCGACGTGTGTCATATGAAAGGGCAGTCGGAGGCAAACGTACCCCACTCAAATATTAGCATGTCTTGTCGACGCGTGGACCAATAAAAAACCGTCCGGTTCTCCGCTTTCAATACTCTTTTGGGCTTTTCATTCTCTTTTCATGAAATCCTACCTAACCTAAGTCCTTAAGGGGTCGTTTGGTACATGGCATAAAACAAGTAATCCCCAGATGAAATTAAAAATTAATTTTATATCATGCGTGGTTTGGATATTAATTAATTCCCGAATAATTTTTACATTAAAATGGTAAGAATAGCGGGATAACTAATCTCATGAAATATGCTTGTACCGATCAACCCCTAATTATTTTAACACTGGAGTAAATTCTTTCTAGTTTCAAGTTGAAACTTTCTACTGCCAAATGGCTCCATGAAAGTCATAAAAAAGGTAAAATAGGTCTATAAAGTATGAACTCATTTTTTCTAAGTATAGAAAAAAGGTTGAAAAAATATCATTAATATTAAGCTAGCATTTGACCATAGATTCTCAAATTTATTTTGAAATATCTGCTTCGGGTGAAGTTTGGCTTGAAAATGAAAATGTGTTTGGACATACGCTTTCAAAACGTATTTCCCAAAATTTTGGAAAAACATGTGTATTATTAGGGATTTGGCCAAAAACCAACTATTGAACTGGATTTGGCCCAAATTGAGCTGGTTTTGAATTTTGGAATTTTGCCAAAATAGAGGCAAAATCTATGACCAAACATGTGTTTGCTAAATAAAACTCAAATTTATTTTGACAAAATATGTGGTCAAAGTTTCAAAATTTCAACTTTTTCTCTTTTTCGTAATTACTAATGTCATTATTATTCCACCTCCCCAAGCTATTAATTTCCCTCATGCCAGATCCTAATATCCCTAAGGTTTTTGTTTTTAGACTTTGGTACAATATAAATTTTATCAAAATACTAAGTAATTACTAACTACAATTGGAAAAATAGGACTAGCTTAAGAAATGGGTTAAACGAAAAGATAATAAGGCGTCACCTTTTCGTAAACTTGTCGACATCAAATTCATAAAAAGAACTAAATTTTTGCTAGCTATAATTTATGATTAAAAAAAAATTCCAAGTTGATCCGTTAATTGAAAATGAAAATTAAGAAGAAAAACGAAGTTCATCACAAAAGATTAAAATAGATAGATGGTAGGACATAATCCAACTAGTATATGACGTCATTTTCAAACTTAATAGTTCAACGTGTCATTTGAGTTCAAAATTGATCAAGAGTTTAAGTGAAGCATGGATCAAGGAATACTGAACTTGTAACTAAAACGTAATGAGTTACGAACAAGAACTTCCCAAAATGTATCATGGAATTTAGTTCAACTTAAATGTTTTATTCCTTCAATTAAAATAATTCTAAAATATATGAAAAAATTAGCATTATAAATAATATAACAATACTAGCCTTCACGTTTATGCTAGCCACTTAGCACTAGATGTACCATTTTAGTTATTGGGTTACCTCACTTCATATCAAGGATATTTCACTCTGAATTAATCTATTTAATGTCTATATTCTAGAAAATATAAGGGAATATGACTAAGAGAAGATAAAAGGTTGGAGACGCTATTTCTTTGGATTACAATGATTGATTGTATTTCCTAGTTACAGGTAGATCTTTTACTAACTCTAACTTAACAAGAAACGCTAAAGCCTAAATACATATTTACTTCCAATTGAAGAAACAAATAACATTGCAGAATTTAATTAATGAGAAATTTAATTACAATTCAAAGAAACAGACCAATGATCATTTCGGCATTTATATTTTGATCGAATTTTAAGATAAATATACATTCAGCAATGCATTGTATATAACTACTTATATAATAGTGAAGGTTCATCCGATGACTAAGGGATATTTAAATATTCGTTAGCGTTCCTTTGGTGATTCAGACTCATGGTTGATTCCCACGTGAGCTTATCATATGTTACTTATGGACTTCCACCCACCACGTGGTTTTAGTTCCTTTTGCCTGCATTTCTCAATTTTCCTTCCACCGGCTCTTTCTCTAGCTAATGCCTTTTTCTTCTTCCCGCTATTAATTTTTTGCTTGTTATGAAATTATTATATTGTAAATGTCCATTTATTACTTCGCTATAGATAATCTTTCTGAAGAAGATTATCCATTTAGTACTCTGTTGAAGTTTATCTACAAGCAGCTCATGCAAGCAGGTTGCAAGTAGCTCATGTAGGCAGGTTGCAAGCAGCTGAAGAAAAGCCTTGCAGTGGCTTCCTGAAAAGCCTCGCAGCCGCTTCCTTTCTTCTATAAATAGAGGAGATTTCAGTCCATTATGTACATCAGCTTGAAAGTTCAATAATATATCAGTTTCTCTCTATACTTGTCTTTAGTTTATTTGTTTTAAAGTTGTTATTTTATAACACGTTATCAGCACAAGACTCTGCCATCTCGAGCAAATACTTTGAAAGTATCAGAGGTACGAACTTTCTTTTTCTAAATAATGTCAAATCTTTCTAAACTTGAATTTGTAGCCCTGGATATATCGGGCAAAAGGTACATGTCTTGGGTGCTTGATGCTGAAATTCATCTTGATGCGATGGGTCTGGCAGACACCATCAAAGAAAAAAATCAGGCATCAAACCAAGACCGTGCCAAAACTATGATATTCCTACGCCATCACCTTGATGAGGGCCTGAAAATGGAATATCTTACTGTTAAAGATTCAGTCATATTGTGGAATAATTTGAAAGATAGATATGACCACCTGAAGATGGTCGTTCTTCCACAGGCACGTTATGACTGGTCTCATTTAAGGCTACAAGATTTTAAATCTATCAGTGAATATAATTCTGCTATGTTCAGGATTATTTCCCAATTGAAATTATGTGGTGATAATATTACTGATCATGATATGTTGGAGAAAACTTTCACCACTTTTCATGCCTCGAATATGCTCCTACAGCAGCAATATCGAGAGATGGGTTTCAAAAAGTATTCTGAACTTATCTCACATCTTCTTGTAGCCGAGCAACATAATGGGCTATTAATCAAAAACCATGAAAGTCGCCCAACTGGTTCTTGTCCATTCCCTGAAGTGAATGAGACGAACTTCCACCAAGCTAAGCGTGGAAGAGGTTGTGGCCCCAGTCGTGGTCATGGACGTGGTCGCGGAAGAAACTCTAATCATGGTAATAATAATGCACCAAAGAACCCTCCTAACCACCAACAGTGGAAAAGGAAGGAACGAAAGCATGAAGCGGTGCAAGCAACAAATGCAGAAAGTGCATGTTATAGATGTGGAGGAAAAGGGCACTGGTCACGTACCTGTCGTACGCCAAAGCACCTGGTTGAGCTTTATCAAGCCTCCCTAAAGAAGACAGAGAAAAATGCTGAAGCAAATTTTATTTCTGAAGATAATTTCAACTTCATGCATTTGGATGTAGCTGATTACTTTGCACTCCTAGAAGGAGAAACAAGTCATGTAATAGCTAATGAATCTGTAGAAATGTAAATATTTTAATTTTTGTCGTGTGTAGTAGATGATAGTATAGTTATGTAATAAAAGTTATGCTTTGATAATAATGTTTATTATAATATATTTTGTTTATGTCATTTTGAAGAATATGGATAATCCTCAAATTATGTTTGGATCAAAGACAAATCATGAAGATATTTGTGTAATTGATAGTGGAACAACTCATGCCATATTCAAAGATCAGAAATACTTTTCTTATTTGCATAGGGAAAAAGCAAATGTTTCTACAATTTATGGTAATATAAGTTTGATTGAAGGCTCTGGAAGAGCTATTGTATTTCTGTCTAAGGGAACAAAATTTATTATAAACAATGCATTGTTCTCCTCCAAGTCCCGAAGAAACTTGTTGAGTTTTATAGATATCCGCCGAAATGGGTATCATGTTGAGACAATAGATGAAATGAACGTGGAATATCTTTGTATTACAAAGAATATTTCTGGCCAGAAATGCATTGTAGAAAAGTTACCAACTTTATCCTCTGGCTTATACTGTTCAAAGAACAGTACAGTTGAAACACACTCTATCGTAAACCAGAAGTTTACTGATTCAAATACTTTTGTGCTTTGGCATGGCCGGTTGGGCCATCCTGGATCAATAATGATGAGACGAATTATTGAAAATTCAAGTGGGCATCCACTAAAGAACCTGAAGATTCTTACAAATGATGAATTTTCTTGTGATGCTTGTTATCAAGGCAAAATGATCACTAGACCATCACCAATGAAGGTTGGCATGGAATCCCCTGCCTTTTTAGAGTGTATACATGGGGATATATATGGACCTATTCACCCACCATGTGGGTTGTTTAGATATTTTATGGTCCTAATAGACACATCTTCAATATGGTCTCATGTGTGCCTACTATCATCTCGCAACCTGGCGTTTGCAAAGCTGTTAGCCCAAATAATTCGATTAAGGGCACAATTCCCAGATTATCCTATAAAGGCTATTCGTCTTGATAATGATGGAGAATTCTCATCTCAAGCTTTTGATGATTATTGTCTATCAATTGGGATAAAAATTGAACATCCTGTAGCTTATGTTCATACTCAAAATGGCCTTGCAGAGTCATTTATTAAACGCCTGCAATTGATAGCAAGACCACTACTTATGAAAACAAAATTGCCCACTACAGTTTGGGGCCATGCTATCTTGCATGCAGCATCACTTGTTCGTCTCAGACCGACACATTATAATAAATATTCTCCGTCACAATTAGTTTTTGGTCATGAACCAAATATTGCCCATCTACGAATTTTTGGATGCGCTGTATATGTGCCAGTAGCACCACCACAACGTAGTAAGATGGGCCCACAAAGAAGGTTAGGAATATATATTGGGTTTGAATCACCCTCTATTATTCGCTATCTTGAACCATTGGCGGAAGATTTATTTACTGCTCGATTTGCAGATTGTCGATTTGATGAAACAAATTTCCCACAATTAGGGGGAGAGAAAAAGGAAATCAAAAGAGAAATTGTGTGGAAAGTTTCATCATTATCTCATTTTGATCCACGTACCCCTATATGTAATCAGGAGGTCCAGAAGATCATCCATTTACAGAATATAGCAAATCAAATGCCAGACGCATTTACTGATTTGAAAAGGATAACTAAGTCACATATCTCTGCAGAGAATGTGCCTATCCGAATTGATGTCCCAGCAGGACCATCTACTAGCATGATAGCTAGTAAACCCAAAGCACGCCTAAAGCGTGGTAGGTCTTTGGGTTCTAAGGATCGAAATCCTAGAAAAAGAAAATCGACAAATGATCAAAATAATACTATGAAGGGATCTCCTGAAGAGACCCAANGATGGAATTAATTTAAATCGGTATGAAATAGTGGTGAATAATATTTTTTCATATAATGTTGCACTAAACATTATGCAAGATAGTGAAGATCTTGAACCCCGATCTGTCGAAGAATGTCGACAAAGATCTGATTGGCCAAAATAGCAAGAGGCAATTCAATCAGAATTGAAGTCACTTGCTAAAAGAGAGGTGTTTGGACCAGTAGTCCAAACACCTGCTGATATAAAGCCAGTTGGTCATAAATAGATTTTTGTGCGAAAAAGAAATGATAAAGATGAAGTTGAAAGATACAAGGCTCGCCTTGTCGCACAAGGATTCTCACAACGACCTGGAGTCGATTATGAAGAAACATATTCACCCGTTATGGATGCCATAACATTTCGATATCTCATCAGTTTAGCCTTACGTGAAAGGCTTGAAATACATCTAATGGATGTGGTTACAGCTTATCTGTACGGGTCACTTGATAATGAAATTTACATGAAAATCCCTTAAGGATTTAAAATGCCAGAAGCAAATCCAAAATCTCGGGAAATGTGTTCAATCAAATTACAAAGATCTTTGTACGATTTAAAGCAATCTGGGCGCATGTGGTATAATCGCCTCAGTGAATATTTGCTGAAAGATGGTTATATAAATGATGTTATTTGTCCATGTATTTTTATAAAGAAAATGGCATCATAATTTGTTATACTTGCTGTTTATGTTGATGACATAAATCTTGTTGGAACTCCAGAAGAGCTCCAAAAGGCAATTGAATATCTTAAGAAAGAATATGAGATGAAAGATCTTGGAAAGACAAAACTTTGTCTTGGTTTGTAAATTGAACATTTAGCATACGGGATCTTTATCCATCAATCTGGCTATACAGAAAGGGTCTTAAAACGCGTTTACATGGACAAAGCGCACCCAGTGAGTACACCAATGGTTGTTCGATCACTTGAAGTGAATAAGAATTTGTTTCGACCTCCAGAATAGAACGAGGAACTCCTTGGTCCCAAAGTACCCTATATCAGTGCAATTGGTGCACTAATGTATCTTGCTAATGCTACAAGACCCAACATAGCATTTTCTGTCAATTTACTAGCAAGATATAGTTCTTCTCCTACACAAAGACATTGGAACGGGATTAAGCATATATTGTGATATTTAAAGGGAACTCTTGATATGGGTTTATTTTATGCTAACAAAGATAGTGCAGATCTTGGTGGTTATGCTGATGCAGGTTATTTATCTGATCCCATAAAGCTAGATCTCAAACCGGGTACGTGTTTACATGTGGAGGAACTGTCATATCATGGAGCTCCACAAAGAAATCTATTGTTGCTACTTCTTCAAATCATGCTGAGATAATAGTTATTCATGAAACAAGTAGGGAATGCGTATGGTTGAGATCAATAATTTATTTTATTCGAGAAAAATGTGGTCTGGAATGTGGGAAAAGACCCACAATTTTATACGAATACAATGTTGCATGCATAGTCCAATTGAAGGGAGGATTTATAAAAGGAGATAGAACGAATCGCATTTCACCAAAATTATTCTACACGCATGATCTTCAGAAAAATGGTGAAATTGATGTGCAACAAGTCCGTTCAAGTGACAATCCGGCAAATTTATTCACTAAATCTTTGCCAACTTCAACTTTTGAGAATATGGTATACAAGACTGGAATGCGGAGACTCAAATATTTGTAACAAGGTTTTCATCAGGGGGAGTAAAATACGCGATGCACTTTTTTTTCCTCATTAAGCTTTTTTCCCACAGGGTTTTCCTTATAAGGTTTTTAATGAGGCACCTAGCAATGCGTATTACTAAATATGTGTACTCTTTTTCCTTCACTAGGATTTTTTCCACTGGGTTTTTCCTAGTAAGGTTTTAACGGGGCACATTATCTTTAATGAACATCCAAGGGGGAGTGTTATGAAATTATTATATTGTGGATGTCCATATATTACTCCGCTATAGATAATCTTCCTGAAGAAGATTATCCATTTAGTACTCTGTTGAAGTTTATCTACAAGCAGCTGATACATGCAGGTTGCAAGTAGCTCATGCAGACAACTTACAAGCAGCTGAAGAAAAGCCTTGCAGCTGCTTCCTGAAAAGCCTTGCAGCTGCTTCCTGAAAAGCCTCGCAGCTACTTCCTTTCTTCTATAAATAGAGGAGATTTCAGTTCATTATGTACATCAATTTGAAAGTTCAATAATATATCAGTTTCTCTCTATACTTGTCTTTAGTTTATTTGCTTTAAAGTTGTTATTTTATAACATTGCTCAGTTTTTAGATTTAGTTCCATCTGGGTTCTCTTTTTTAATATTTAACTGTTACCTTGGCTACTATGAAGATGGAGAATATATTTTATTTTTTATCTTTTACCATTTTTAATTTTTTAATGTTACAAGGATTGGTGAGTCTTATGTGGCTACATTATTAAATTGAGTCTATTTATGTAACGACCCGACCGACCGTATTGCTTTTTAGAACTCAGTTCCCCTAAATAGGAATCCATGTATGAGCCTTTATTGTTTTATGACTTGAGGGGATGGTTAGTTTGAGATTTATAAGGATTCAGGTTGAAATCGAAACACTCGGTTAAGTTGGCCTAAAAAGGCTAAGTTTGACTTCGGTCAACATTTTGAGTAAACGATCACGGAATCGGGATTTGACGGCTCCTATAGGTTTGTATGATTATTTCGGACTTGGGCTTATGCTCAGTTCGGGTTTTGGATGACCCGGGAGCGTTTCGGCGCCTAATATCGAAAGTTGGTTCTTGAAGGATTTTGAAGTTCTTTAAATTTGGTTTGGAGCGGTTTTTGATGTTATCGATGTCCAAATAGAATTTCGAGATCGGAAATAGACCCGTAATATCATTTAAGACATGCACGTAAATTTTGGTGTCAATTCGAGTAGTCTAAGTACGTTTCAGCACTTTCGGAGAAAATTGAAGAACTTGAAGTTCATAAGTTTTATTGAATTGGTTTTGGGGTGCGATTCTTAGTTTTAATATTGTTTGGGGAATTCCGAGAGTTCGAGCGAGTCAGTTTTATGATTCCAAACTTATTGGTATGTTCGGGCGGGGCCCCAAGGGTAAATCGGATAAGGCTCGGACCAAGTTGGGAGCTTGGAGCAACAACTGAAGTTCCCAGTTCTGTCATAATCGCACTTGCGCTTGGCCAGCCGCAGGTGCAAGCCACGAGCCGCAAAAGCGAGATATTGAGGGCAGCCCAGAAACCGAAGATGCAGAAGATTAGGCGCACCTACGCTACCACAGGTGTGAGAGCCTCGATCGCAGGTGCGGATATGCTCACAGAAGTCGACCTTTTTGTCCGGAGATGCGGAGCCTGGCCAAGTGAGGGGAAGGTGCACCTGTGAGGCATTTGCCGTAGATGCGGCCAAGGCACCGCAGGTGTGAAAATCGTTCATTTTATACGGGAGTTAGGCCATTTCCAACACATTTTCTTTCACTCTTGGGCGATTTGACAGCTTTTAAGGAGGGGATTTCGACTTAGCTTCGTGTGGTAAGTAATTTATACATAATATGAGTTTAATACATAGATTATGGGTGGATTTTAACATGAAAATTTGTAGAAATCATGTGTTTAGGTGAATAACTTAGGTTTTGATATAAAAAAAAAGGATTTTACCACGAAAATGGTTATGAAACTTAGTAAAAAAAATCATATATTTATGTTCCTAAGATTATGGGCAACAACTTTCTTCGAAACTTTTCGGAATCCCGGGCACGTGGGTCGGGGGTGAATTTTAGGAATCTTGCATTTTGAGTTGGGTAATCACTTTAATAGATATGAACTTTTAAGCATAAATTGATTAATTTATATAACATTTGACTAGTTTCGAGTCGTTTGGCACAAATTTGAAGGTTTGAGCACATTCTTGAACCGAGAAGTAGGCTTTGAGACGAGGTAAGTCTCCTTTCTAACCTTGTAAGAGGAAAATTTCCCCATAGGCGAATTAACTAATATATGTGACTATTTGTGGGGGGCTATGTACGTACAAAATGATGAGAGTCCGTGCGTAGCTTCTATTTATGCTAAAGTCCGGGTAGTCTAGGACCCATATCATGCTATAGTTGAAATAATTGTGCATTTACTTTTCAATTGGATTGCTTAAATCATAATTACAAAAATTGTAAAAGAAACCCAAAGGGGTAAGTTTCACTTATATGGTTTGCGTCGTTCGACCCTCGATAATGCACAATTTAAATATTATTATGTTGGTTCGGGCTGTACGACCTCAACATTATTTGTGCATGATAACTCTTGGGATTTTTCTTAACCGATAATGTTTCAATGTTTGATGAAAGATAAATTTGGGATTAATAATTGTGAAAGATCATCACTTGTTGTTGAGTTTTAATATATTTATTTTAATTCATGCTTAGTTATAATTTAGATTTATTATCATTAACCTTAGTAAGTGTCAAGTCGACCCCTCGTTACTACTTCGTGGAGGTTAGATTGGATACTTGTTGGTACATATTATTTTATGTACTCACGCTACACTTCTGCACTTAACTGTGCAGGATCTGAGGCAGGTGCATCTATATATCCGTCTGACACGCATACTTGACCCTGGTTCGAGATTTCACGGTGAGCTGCCCTTCCGAGCCGTTCAACAGCATGACAAAGTCTCTCTTTTGACTTTATTTCAGTCTATTCTATTTCAGACAGTAGGGTAGACATCTTTTGTATATTCTACTAGTTGTCCACATACTTGTGACACTAGATCTTGGCACACATTAGTAGACTATTAATTTTGGGCTCTGTACCTATGGTTATGAATATTTCTAGTTGCTCTCATTTATAAACTCAGATTGGTTTCTTATTGAATCTCTTAAATTAAGGAAAATTACTACATGGAAACTCGTTAAAATGGAAAATCACTAAGTTATTCATTGTTGGCTTGTCTTGCAATGGTGCTAGACGCCATCACGACCTGATATGGAATTGGGTCATGACAATTTAGGTTTTTAAAGTGTATGAACTTAAAGTTTGAAAAAGAAAATTGAATGATGGAAAATTTAGGGTTTCTTTGGTGACTTATCAGTTTCTCCTACTAAGAAGCAGGGAATTGGACACCTTCTTTGCATTTTCTTCTATTTTCTTGGCTATGCATGTGTTTTGATCCTGTTTTTAATATAAAAATTTGGGCATCTTGAACTTTTAGGTAATATTTTGTTGAATTTTATACATTCATGTCCGTAGATATGTTTGATTTACTCATGCACAATTTTTTTTCTCATAGTAAACAATGTTCTTTAATCGGATTTATCTTCTTATTTTTCAAAATTATTACTACTATTTTATTTTTTTGATGAGACTCTATTAAACTGAATATTGTATCGCTTACTTGGGTTTTGCTTGAAAGATGAACTTTTGACATTACCGAATATTTTTGTATTCATTTAGTAGGAATATAATGGTCCCAAAGTATTGATTTTACAGATTTTTCTCAAAGGAAGTTGTTAACTGAAAGTGGGGAAAGGAATATTGATCCACTTGTATCAGGTAAGTTCTGCACCTTTTGGTTTACTTTTATTTACTTCTCTTTTTCAATCATCAACTCATTAAAAATGCAATTATCCCCGAGAACAAAAAGTTTTTTATGCTTAATTCATGAGATTTTCTATTATATTCACAAAGACATCCTGTAATAAGTTCCTTCGTGCTTTTTTTGGACAATGTGGAAAGAAATTATAGTTTTTTTCAAAATACTTATTGGGCCTTAACATGTCTTCAATTGGGACTTTTTCGTATATATACAAGATTTTAAATTTATTTACCCGGTTTCGTCTAAGTTTTCATATTTACAGGAAGAAACAAACATTTTTTTACAAAATATATAGAAATTCAGTCAAAATCCAGAATTTATCTACAACTTAAAATGCACATTTTTTGTACAGTTTCCGGTCAAAAACTACAATTTACATACATTATATACAAGTTATAGATATTTTGTATATCGTTTCTACACTCGACATGCAAAATATATACAATTTATTTATGTCTTCTTTTTCGAGTTTCAAACTGAAATTTCAACCAAAACCACATGAATTCTTCCCCAAATTGTCTCAAAATTGAGATATAAGCTCCAACGTATATTCCCAATTATTCGCAACAACACCCAACCCAAACAAAAAACAATTTCGTAAAATTTGATTTTCGAATTCAAACTTCAATTTTTTTTACTGGCTGTCAATGGAGTTTTTAATGAATTAACATAGTTTTCAATTCAATCTAGTCGCTTATAATTAATACTATTTTGTTTATTGATTAAAAAACAATCTAAAAGAACGATAATATAAATGATTCTTCTCATCATATTTAATTTCTTTCTTATTTACTTCCTCGTTTTCATAGGATCTGAAGTATGCATTTTTATAGGTACTATTCTTTTCTCTCTTTTTCACTTAACATTAGTATCATTTCTTTAGTTAATCTACATGATATAAGAATACTGATCAAGAATGAGTGTGTGTGTGAGAGAGAGAGAGAGGGGGGAGGGGCAGAGAGAGAAATCGAAGAGAGAGAGTGAAGAGGGAATTCCCTATTCATTTCCTAATATAAAGGGATACTCATTAATACTAATTTGTATATAATTGATAAATAGTATATCAACTTGTAATTAAGTTAAAACCTAAACAATGCGGCTAAATATATTTCTAATGTAGTACATATATGTAAAAATCCCTATTCAATTCAAGTTATTACAGTTTGTGTATTCTTGGTGTAATTGTAAGATAGCCCTAGGATATAAACAATTTTGTGGATTTTCTAAATTGCTGCAGACATAAGAGGATAGAATTAATATTTATGCGCATGTTGATGGTAGTTAATGCATACTTTAAAGGACTTCTTTTATAACAACAAAATCGCCAACTTGGAACAAAGAATATATATCCATCTTTTAGAACTTTCAAATTTCTACATTCACTTGGCACTTTAGATTGCTGAAAGAGATCTAGGGCGTGGGGTATCTATATGAAATTTCATCTTCAAAACTTTTCATGTATTGACTGTCTTACTCTATTTCTCGAAGATACAATGGAAGAGGAAAGATTAACGTCTTATTTTGCCACTTCTTTTTGGCCATTGTAGCATCCAAAGAAATGGGATGAGGTGTGGAATGGAGGTTGATTGATTGGAATACACATGGTTAGGAAAAGATTAAAGTTATTTCCTACTTTGATTTGTGGGATGAATGCTCAGGAATGTTTATGTAAGGCAACGAATCTATAGTTGTACTTATTCTTGGTATTAAAAAAGAAGATAAAGGATTGAAGAAAACAATAAGAAAAAGAGTATTTAGACTACATGAGAGTAAGAACCTCTTACTTCTACTGGTTTGGTCAACTTTGCACATAGAATTGCGTTAAGAGTTGATAAAGGTGCACTGAAAATCTATTTGATAATTAATTTATAAATTGATTGAAGAGTGTTAGCCTCGTTGTTCTTTCTTGCTTTAGGAATAAAATAGGGATGTGTTGTAGTTTTGCGTTGTTGAACCATCTCAATGTATATGTGTTGTCCCTCTATTTTCTCTAGGGCCTGATTCCGTGTCAAAAGTGATCTATGACCAAACGGGTCCCATATTTCAATAATAGCTCTATGATTTATGCAATATTACAAGGATAATGAGTTTTGTTATCCATCATCATTGAATTATTATTGTTTCTTCATTATTTTTGAATCTTTTTACTTCTGATATGTTGGTTGTAATTCCATAAAACTAATCTATAACACAGTATCAAAGAAACAAAGCTGGAATTTATTGTTGATGCTTTTAAGTTACAATTGAGATTTATTTGATACTCTAGAATTTGAGACATTATCGCTCTATGCTGGAGTATAATGATGATTAAGAGATTTCATTCATTGAGTTCTCTTTGGTTGATACATTTGAAAATTAAGTAGCAGCTAAGAAGATCATATGGAGATGTAACGACACGGCCGATCGTTTGAGATTTATAGCTCCGATCCCCTATTTACTGCCTTCCCCGTATATGTTTCTGCTTATGTGGCTTGCTGGGAGGTTTTGTTTTTGGTTCCGGAGTGTTTTGGGACACTTAGTCCCTAAACAGAAGCTTAAGTCTTAGGATTTTTTACCGTAGTCGGAACTGTGAATATAATTCTAGAATGGAGTTTTGTCAGTTCTGTTAGTTCCGTTGGGTGATTTTTGACTTAGGGGTGTGTGCGGACTGTGAATTGGAGGTCTATAGCTGATTTAGGCTTGAAATGACGAAAATCAAAATTTTGGAGATTTTGACCGGAAGTGAACTTTTTGATATCGAGGTCAGATTCAGATTTAGGAAGTTGGAGTAGGTCCGTAATGTTGAAAATGATTTGTGTGCAAACTTTGAGGTCAATCGTGCGTGGTTTGATATGTTTCGGCATTGGTTGTAGACATTTGAAGTTTCAATTTCATTAAGTTTGAATTGGAGGGTGGTTCGTGTTTTAGCGTTGTTTGATGGGATTTGAGGGCTCGACTAAGTTTGTATGGTATTTAGGACTTGTTGGTATGTTTGATTGAGATATGCGGGGCCTCGGGTGAGTTTCAGATGCCTTTCGAATTGAAATATGACTTGTGAAAATTACTGAAGCACTATTGTTCTGGTGTCACTGCACCTGCGGTGGGGGCTGGCCGCAGATGTGGACTCGGAGGAGAGAGTGTGTGGCTGCAGGTGCGAGACTTGCGTGGCCCAGCTGGGAGTGCAAGTGCGAAAGGGGAGCCACATCTGCGTAGCCGCAAATGCGGAGAAATGACCGCAGAAGCGAAAAAGGGCGGCCTGGTCAAGGTCGCAGATGCAGAAGGTCATCTGCAGAAGCGGGCCCGTAGGTGCATACCCTGGTCCGCAAAAGTGGAATTTTGGACTTTAAGTGGAATCCGCGCCTGCAATGGAATTTGCACAGGTGCGGCATCGCAGGTGCGACCGTAGGCCTGCAGGTGCGAAATCGCTGGGCAGAAAGATCCAAGTTCGAGGGTTTGATCCCATTTTCAATGTTAGGACTTTTAGAGCTCGGCGTTAGGCTATTTTTTGAGGGTTCTTCTAGGAAATTTTTGGGGCAAGTGATTCTAACCTGGATTGGACTATATTTCATGAATCTGTTACTATTTTCATCATCTAATTAGAGATTTGAGTTGGAGATTTGGGAGAATATGGTAGAAACTTCCTAGACTAATTTTTTTAGTTTTGAAAGGTGATTTGAGGTCGTATTCGAGTAAATCTTGTATGGTTGGACTTGTGAGTGAATGTGTATTCGTTTTTTTGTGACTTTTACCTAATTCCGAGACATGGGCCTGGGTCGACTTTGTGGGGGGATTTTCTAATTTCTTGCTTTAGCCTTGATTTCATTAATTAGATTAGTTCCTTCTAGTTATATTAATGGTATGTAATTGGTTTTGGCTATATTTGGACTATTCGTACTCAGGTATTCGTGGAAAAGGCATTGTTACCCATTGATTGAGTTTGGTTCGAGGTAAGTGGCTTGTCTAACTTTGTGGGGGGGGGGGGGGGGGGGGGGGGGGGGGGAGGAGAAATCCCCATAGGATTTGGTACTGTGATGATATGTGAGCGTCGTGTACACGAGGTGACGAGTACGTACGCGGGATATTTGTTGAAAAACCTGATTTTACTGAGTAGTAACATGTTTTCATCCTAATTGAGTTATACTAGCATGTGTTGTTATCATGTTAGCCTAGAATAACATGTCTACATGTCTTAATTGCTTATCTGAACTCTTTGCAACATGCTTAGTAGATTCCTGCTCCTTTTCTTGACTTGTACTTAGTCTAAAATGTAGGTCTTCTTACTGAAACTATTATCTCCATTGTTTCCCTGCATATTTATTTTGGGACTACGAGACGGTATCTCATGAGACCCCCTGTTGTTTACTCATGTGTGTTGTACTATTATTTAGATGTGTTTCCTTTTGTTTAATTCTAGTATCTTATCATACTATATATTTTCCTGCCTTATTTATTATCCAGTGGGCCTGACCTGAAATCGTCACTACTCGACCGAGGTTAGGCTTGGCACTTACTGGGTGCCATTTTGGTGTATTCATGCTACTCTTTTGCACATGTTTTTGAGGTACCTCCTACCAACATCACTTTTAGTTGCATACTCGTTGTTGCTTCGGAAACTTCAAGGTATATCTGCTCGCGTCCACATACCTCAGAGTCCCTCTCTATCTCTTTTGTGTTGTTCTTACTTTACTTCTTCTAGATACAGATGTATAGAACATTCAGACAAATTCTTAGAAGCTTGTGACTTATGATGTTTTGGGTCTTGGGAAATTTCAATGCATATTTCGAGAGTTGGTTATTGTATATGCCGAGCGGCATTTCTATCAGTTATTTCATTACTTGTTGATGTTAGTGGTTTAGATTTATGCTTTCATTTTCATTGTTTTTCGCAAATGGTAGGCTTACCTAGTCGTAGAGACTAGGTGTCGTCGCGATCTCTCACGGAGGGAAGATTGGGTCGTGACAAGTTGGTATTAGAGCTCTAGGTCCATTGGTGTTGTGAGTCACATGTCGGTTTATTAGAGTCTTGCGGATCGGTACGGAGACGTCTGTACTTATCTTCGGGAGGCTATGGAACTATTAGGAAAAATTTACACTTCTTTAATTCCTTGCCATGCAAAACTTTGTTGACATCAAAACTCTAAACTTTTGTAATCTATTCTTCTCATAGATGGTGAGGACCCGTACAGGTGGATCTGATGACCAGGCACCCCCGCCCCCTGCTAGAGCTGCGAGAAGACGGGATCGGGTAGAGGCCGAGGACGTCCACGCGGTGCAGCTAGAGCACCCGCGCGAGCTGCTACAGAGGAGCCCCTAGTAGCTCTAACTGGAGAGCAGGCAACTGAGGTACCTGTTGCAGCACCAGCTCTCCAGGAGACTCTAGCCCAATTCATGAACATGTTCATCCCCTTAGCTTAGGTTGGATTGATTCCACTTTCTCCTGCCATATCTCAGGCCGGGGGGAGGGGCACAAACTCCCGCAACCCGTACCCCTAAGCAACAGGTTCAGGTCGAGCAGGTCCCAGAGTTTATACCGATGCAGCTGGTAGCTCCGGTCCAGCAAGAGGCTAGGGAAACAACTTTTGAGGTGAGCAACTCAGACTTGAGAGGTACAAGAAGTACCACCCTCCTACCTTCAGCGGATTGGCGACAGAGGATGCCTATGATTTTTTGGAGAAGTGCCACCGTATTCTCCGTACTATGGGCGTAGCGGAGTCAAGTGGGGTTTCTTTTTACTATATTTCAGCTTAGAGGAGCAGCGTATCAGTGGTGGCGTGCTTATGAGCTGAGTAGTTTGGCCGAGGCAGCTTCACTTACATGGACCCAGTTCTCGGACATGTTTTTGAGAGAGTATGTCCCTTAGAGCCTCAGGGACGCATGGTGCGCGCGGAGTTTGAGCATATGCGCCAGGGTGCTATGACTATGTCAGAGTATACAATTCACTTAAGTGATTTTGCCTGACATGAGGGACTCCACCCCAGTATTAGGATTAGTATGGACAGGGAGGTGGAGATGGATATTTCTTACCAGCAGGGTGTGAGTATTGCCGCTCGAGATAAAGAGGAGAGGGAGGAAAAGAGGTCTCGAAAGTTTGTCACTTACAATGTTACTTGTGCCCCAGTTGTAGTTTGTAATGGTAGGGGTTATGTGAGTCACCCCGTTCATTCAACTCTTCCAGCCGCCAGTGGTATTCCAGCTCCTTCTAGGCCCCAAGAGCCTTATTATGCACCACCAGTATCTAGTGTACCTCCTACACGAGGTGCTTTGAGCGGCCAGTCCAACAGACCTGACCTAAGCCAGTCATAGCAGCCACGCCCTGCGAGAACTTATTTTGAGTGTGGCGACATGCACCATATGGTGAGGGATTGCCCCAGACTTAGGAGGGGTGCACCTTCACAGACTTTTCAGCCACCGCGTGCTCCACCGGGTCCTTAGGTTATGATTCCAGCACCAACTACCGCGCCGCCTGCTCAGCCAGCATGAGGTGGAGGTCAGGGAGGTCGAGGTCGCCCTAGAGAGGGAAGCTAGGCCAGATATTATGCTCTTCTGGCTCGTATAGAGGTAGTTTCTTGTGACTCTGTCATTACATGTATTGTTTCCGTCTGTCATAAAGATGCGTAAGTCTTATTTGATCTAGGCTCTACTTATTCCTATGTGTCCTCTTATTTTCCCCCATATTTGGGTGTATCTTATGATTCTTTGAGTTCCCCTGTTTATGTGTCTACACATGTGGGAGATTCTCTTTTTGTGGACCCACATGTATCGGTCGTGTTTGGTTGTTCTTAGTGGTTTTTAGACCAGATCCGATTTATTATTGCTTAGTATGGTAGACTTTGATGTTATCTTGGGCATGGACTGGTTGTCGCCCCATTATGTTATTTTAATTGACACACTGAGACCGTGACGCTGGATATGCCAGGTTTACCGCGATTAGAGTGGAGAGGTACCTTAGAGTATACTCCCAACAAAGTTATTTCATTTCTTAAAGCTCAACAAATTGTTGAGAAGGGGTGTGACATATATCTAGCTTATGTGATAGATGCCAGTATTGATACCCCTACAGTTGAGTCAGTTCCAGTAGTGAGGGACTTTCTAGATGTGTTTCCAGCTGACCTTCTGGGCATGCCGCCGACAGAGATATTGATTTTGGCATTGTTTTGTTGCTGGGCACTCAATCCATATTTATTCCTCCATATCATATGGCTCCTCTTGAGTAGAAGAAGTTGAAGGAGCAGTTATAGGAGTTGCTTGATAAGGGCTTCATTCAGCTAGTGTGTCACCTTGGGGTGCTCCAGTCTTATTTGTGAAGAAACAGGATGGTTCTATGCATATGTGCATTGATTATGTCACGACCCAACTTATGGGCCACGACGGGCACCCAGTACTTTACTCAACCGAGTACTAACATAACATATCTTTCTTATCGTACTATAATGGGTAAATGTGCAAAATGGTCATCATGACATAATTGAAATAAAACATAAGAGAAAGCTAGACATAGGATGACCTAATATGATATAGAAACTTATACATATGACATACGCGTCTATAAGGTTGACATGACCATTTGTAAACTCAAAACATAGGCGGACAAGGCCATAAAAGTATCCATATACCTGATATTTGTCTACAGGCCTCTAAGAGTACATAAACATCAAAAAGGTCGGGACAGGGCCCTGCCATACCAATAAATGCATGTCCCAATCATACTGACCAAATAGGCAACTCCGCAGCAAGTGTAGCAACACCTTCCGGTGAGCTGATAGCCTACTAGGAGGACTATCAACCTGTCTATCAGGACCTGCGGGCATAAAATGCAGTGCCCCCACGCAGAAGGGACATCAGTACGAATAAAGTACTAAGTATGTACGGCAGAAAAACATAACTAAGAACAGTAATGTAAAGAGAGATGTAGGAGATACAACTTGTAGCATCTTAGTGCCTCTGAGAGATAGTGACATGAAATGCGTGATACATATATATACATAATCTTTTAAAAACATCCGCCTCTATGGGCATCATCATCATCATATCGTACCCGGCCTAAAAAAGGACTCGGTAAAACATACCCGGCCATCATAAGGCTCGGTAAAACTGTACCCGGCCACGTGGAGCTCGATAAACCCAACTGATCAGTGGTTGCACAATAGGTGCCATACCCGTCCGACTATAGCGCGACTTGGTAAAGTAAAATAGATATTATATATAATGCATGCTGGACTCATGGAATCACGCTCTAAACCTTTCGGAGTGACGTAAGGTAGTTGCACCTTCGATTAACATTATAGACACCATCAATATGAACTTCACTAGGACTCTAGGACCATACATACTTTCTTAGAATAACTTGTTATACCCCATTTTAACACGGGTCAAACGAGAGTATAACATATTGGTAATTCTGAAGGTTTAATTAATTAAAGAGAGTCGCCACCTAATTATTTTAAAGGTGAATTAGGACACCTATTTACTAAATAATACTTAAAGTTAACTCTGTTTATATGGTCTGCTTAACCTTTAAGACTATGAACAAGGGTTCTAATTAATCCTTTAGGGAAGGTTGTAAAAGCACCCTATATGATCTGTTGATTACAGTTAAACGGCCAAACTTAGATTAATTGAGTTTAAAAAAATTAAGTAGCAATATGTGTGCGTATTTTAAAAAGCGCTTGTCAATTGAATGAGACAATTGTTTAACTTTGAAAGAAATAAACTGTGAAGGAATATCAAATTCGAAATTCTCTACGTCATTAAACCACTACAATTAATTCCTAGGAAGACTTGTATGGTTTACATCATTTGCAAGAAAACTCCAACCTGGCAATATTGAAACAAGCCAAACAATTAGCTTTTTGAAAGCATCAACTTTAACATAATGACTTTTAAAAAAAAAGTGTTTGGAATATGGTACTAAGCTCATTAGAAATTGTATACATTAACGAAAAATATGAAAAGATTATTAGATTATCGATTTCAAATTTCTTATTTTTTAATTGCCATATTTATGTGGTAAATACTAGAGCAAGGAACAGAGATGGCTAAAAACTCAAACTTGAAATAAACCCCAAATACACAAATAAACCAACAATCACAAAAGTTAGACAAAATAAATGGCAAAACATTAAAAGAGGAAGAACGCCATAGGCGTTCCCAAGCGTTTCGTTTGTTTACTTGCTATCGGGTGCAATCTAAGAAGGATGGTATGGAATGTGATGACTCCATGCAGTGGTAGTAGCGTTGAGTCCCTATAAGACTCCATTGCGAGAGTCTCGAATTAAGACTCCATTTGCTCCAAAGTGTACATGCAAAGAAAGCGAAAAATAAAGATTAACAATATAATCTTAGTATTGTAAACTGTATCCATAACTAGTTGAAGACAATGAGAACGTAAAGCACCTAGTGATGCTATAAAACACCACATTAATAAAAACGGATTCTTTACATAGGAATTTTTAAGTCAGCAGGACAATTACTTTGCAGGAATGAAAAAATGGAAATACATATTCTGTGAATAAATATAACTACTATCATGCTTTGTAGTCTAAGAAATAAGAAAAGTCACACCCGTCACATTAACGAATTGTATCATTTCTTTTATGAGATACTTAAGTGAGCAAACACTACATCCATGCTAAATAGTATTCCAAAATTACTACTAATTGAACAAGTTGTCTTTCTTATCTATAACCACGATCATGGCAAAAAGAATCTTCACGTTGGCATTTTATAGAATACTTGTCGATTAATACTAATAATTATATACAAACACTTCAAAATTATTCAACATACACACATAACATGACAAGAACAAAAACCATAATTAAAACTCTATAATACTTTTTAACCAGAGATGTCAATAGCTTTCACTTCAGGTTTCATCTCTTATTCTTTTGGTATAGTTACAGTGAGCATTCCATTTTCCATAGCAGCCTTTATTTATAAATACTAGTAGTAAGAGGAAAAGCCCAATACACAATTTCTAGCAAGAAAACTAAAACGCACAAAAACGACATCGAAACTAAACAGAATCAAGAAAACAACTAAGAGCATATTTGTATTTATTTTTTGACAAAAACCAATAAAGCTAACCACATTCACACAATGTACTTCTATATAAGTGTAGCGACCCGACCGGCAATTTTGAACTCTAGCGCGTCGTTCAGCGGTTGGAAATCATGAAAAGCTTCATTTCAGGTATTATGACTTGTGCGTATGGTCGGAGTTGAGATTCAGGAAGTTCGGAGTCAAATTGGAAAGAAAATTCTCATTTCGGAAGCCTTAAGTTGAAGAAATTGACTAAGACTGGAATTTGGAGTAAACGACCTCGAAATCAGGACAGAAGGTTCCAGCAGGTTCGTATGATGATTTCGGACTTGGGCGTATGTCCGGATCGTGTTTCGTATAACCCGGGAGTATTTCGGTGTATATTGTGGAAGTCAGCATTTTTGAAAGAATTTCCTAAGTTTGGCTTGAAGGCATTTCAGTGTTATAGATGTCCGTTTGGGATTCCGAGTCTGGGAATTGCTCTGTATGGTGATTCTGGAGTTGTGAGCATGATCGGAAGTGAATTCGGATGTCCGTAGATTATTTTGAAGTCATTTGGCTAAAGATAGAAATTTGAAAGTTTTGAAGAATCCGACCGGAAGTNAGACTGAGTCGTGTGATTGGACGGAGTCCCGGGGGCCTCAGGTGTGTTTTGGGGTGGTTTCAGATCATTTCGGGCTGTTTTGAGATGGTTGTTGCTGGTGTCTGGTGTTGTTCTTCGCGTTCACGGGGACCCCTTCGCGTTCGCGAAGAAGAAAAATATCTGTTGCGCAGGTCTGACTTCGGAGGCTCATATCTCACAATCTATAAGGAATTTGGAGATGATGTAGAAATGAAAGTTGTAGACCTTTGTGTCTAGTTGCTAGAATTGTAAACCATGTGTGATTCGGAGTTTTGTGAAAAACGTTATGATTATTCTGCTAGAGGCTGTTTGACAAGAGTAAATAGGGAACCTGGAATTTTTGTTTTATGCGTTCGCGGTGGTGTACCGCGTTCGCGAAGAGCAAATGGGGGAGCTGGAGTTTTTGTTCTATGCGTTCACGACGAGGTGCCGCGTTCGCGATGAAGGATTTACCTGGGCATATTTAAATAAACCCTTCCGCGACCTAAACCCTTTTCACACCATTTTTGTACGGACAAAGAGCTTTTGGGGACGATTTTGAAGAGGGAAATCCTTGTTCTTCATAGAGGTAAGTGTTTTGATCATTAAAACTCGATTATAGATGATTATAGAACATAAACCAATGTAAATTCATGGAAAATCAGTAGAAACATTGGGTTTTAGGGCTTGAGATTATGAGACCTTTAGGGGTCAATTTGAGGGGTCAAACGAACTCCGATTTTGGTGTTCTTTATATGTACGGACTCGTGAGAGGACGAAGAATACTTTTTTATAAGAATTTCTGAATTTCAAGATGCAGGATTGGGGGTCGGGTTTGTACCAATTTCGGATTTTTGAGCTAAATTTGATATCTTCCGATTGGAATTCGTTCCATAAGCATATATTGATGATAAAAATCTGAACTTGGTAGATTTGGAGCCTTCGGAGGTTGATTCGAGAGGCAAGCGTGTTGTGGAATAGTTTCGGGCTAGTTTTGAGGTAAGTAATGTCTTTAAATCCTGTCCTGAGGGTATGAAACCCCGGATTATGCACCCTTTTACGGGTTTTGAAATGCAAAGGTTGTAACTTTGGAGATATATTCCTTACTTAGGCGACTATTGAGTTGCGAAATGGCTTTTAAAGCTTATTTCCAATAGTACTATATATACTTGATATGATTTGGGCTGTAAGCCATGTTTGGGGCCTAGTGCCGATTTGTTTACCCCTTGGGGGATGTTTTACTATTATCCTCACTGATATGTTATGATTTTTACTCAGTCTTTTCTGTGAAACTATTTTGATACTCAGAGTATTTTGATACTACTTGAAAATGAAACACTATTTTTGGGTCGAGAACCTGGTATATTATGGCATGAAGGGAAAATTGAGAGTGTCTGACTGAGTGAGGCTGCTGGCCTATATTGTGAGGATGTTATGATATGAGTGAGGCTGCTGACTTATATTATGAGGATGATATGATATGAGTGAGGCTGCGGGCCTATATTGTGTGTGATTTATGCCATGCTGTGGCTTATTATAGCGCTTGGGTTGTAGGAGCCCCTCCGGAGTCTGTACACACCCCCAGTGAGCGCAGATACCTAATGAGTGAGGCCCGCGGGGATTATGCTGAGTGATTGTGAGGTTGCCTGATGAGCAGAGTGATTGTGAGGTTGCCTGATGGGCAGAGTGATTGTGAGGTTGCCTGATGGGCTAATACTGAAAGACATTGTTACGAGCAATGATTTTGGCCCGAGGGGCAATTTTATGAAGATTTTTACTGAGGTTTCAAACTATGATTTACTTCGCTTTCGAGCTGGTTTTTTTACTGAGCATTTTACTAAGATATACTGATGTTACACTTGATTCAAAGGATTTCTGGAAACTGATTTTTGAACTCATATATTTGATGAATACTACCTGGTGACTTGGTGTTTTACTAGTTTTGTGAATTGGTGTATCTGTACTGTGTGCTTTATATTCCTCATACTGTGATTTATTTTCATTACTACTGAGTTGGCGTACTCATAAAGACTCCATGTGCCTCTGTGCACAGATTCAGGTACCGGTTTGGAGCAGTAGCTGCCTTGTTCGTTAGCAGCAGTTCACGGGATTTCGAGGTAGCTGTCTAGCGTCCACAACTTCTCCATTTCCCTTCCTCATTTAGTTTTAACATTTGATTCGGAGGCATACATTATAGTTTTAGCAGAGTTAGATTTATTTATTCTTAGATGCTCATGACTATTGACTCCAGTTCTTGGGAGGTTTGTTTAGGCTAATATGGGAACGCTAAGACTTAATTATATTATTTGATGCTATGGTTGCATGCTTATTATTGAAGTGTGAACTCTTATAATTGAACAAAAGCGTAGTAATGTGATGGTTGGCTAGCCTAGTTCCACGATAGGCGCCATCACGACCTGTTAGGATTTGGGGGTCGTGACAACAAGAGCATTTTAGATTTTAGAATTGAATTAAACAAAGAAGGAAATTTACTGACCTTTTTGCGGGCAGTGAACGGGGTGTCGTGGCGAGGATCTACTGTGTCCGACTTTGGCTCAGCTTCTTTCGGAAGATTGTCAAATGCACACAAATACAAATGAAAACTTTGGCAAGGATATGGACTAAATAGAAGTCAAAATAAGCAGAGAAACTTAAAACTAGATTTTAAGAGAGTTAGGAAGAAGATAAAGTTTGAATTAGCCAAATAGTGAGGCTAAGAGAATAGAAGGGGACGGCCAAAACCTCTCCTTTATAACAGCTCCAAACAATGGTATTTATAGGGAAAAATATTTGAATTTTGGATTTCAAAATAAGTCAAATGGAGCCGTTTGAATTCGATTTTTGAATTCATAATCAGACAAATGAAAAACTCAGCTTTCCAGTGAGGTTGCAGGGAAATTGAGCCGAAATCTGGTGCAAAGAGACGTTGGGTCAAGGTAAGGACGAATTTTGTGTGAAAATGGTGTGTACTTCTTCTGTCCAAAGCTGAAAGGTACTGAATTTTAACATGAAAGAGGAAAAAGGAAGAAGAAGGGGAGGAGCGTTTGTTTTTTTGAGGGAGATACGCTGATGTCTTTTACTAGGGTTAAGAATTAGGGAGTGGAATAGTTAATGGGGTATTGGGCTGATGGGTTGAGGTTCAGGTGGGCTTGGAACATGGACTCGGCCGAATTGGGCCTGAAATTGCGGAACATTTTCCTTTTCCTTGTATATTTCTTTAGGCTTCTAATTTTAATAACCATATTATATAATACTATGTAATATTAGCATATAAAATATCAATTACACTAATTGATAAGTATAATATTCTAATGTTCATGGAACAAATGTTTGTAAATCGTAAAATTAAAAAACATTACTATTCAACTAAATAAAGGAAAATTATACTTTTTCACAAAAGGCGATAAGAATAAAAGAATGAAAGAACGAACGAAATAATAATAATAATAATAATAATAATAATAATAATAATAATAATAATAATAATAATAATAATAATAACAACAAATACGCATAGTTTGTGTTAAACAAATAGTAGAATAATTACCTTATATTATTAGTGATATTAGAAGCTTAAAGAAATAATTAGGAAGAAAGGAGGGACAAAATTGGATGTCAACAACTACCCCTCTTTGACCGGAGATGATGAAAGAGTTTTCGGGCAAAGAATATTGACTTAGTAACCAATTTTGTCCCGACCATCAAGGTTGAAATGGGACAAAGGGGACATAACAAAATGATTCCGACCGAACTCCGGTTTCGAGTTGCCTACATATCTCGGGTTTCACGAGAATCAGGCCATATGTAGTTCAAGACTTATGGTACCTTGGAGTAGAACTCAACGAGTGATACTGATCCTAAAAATGCTTCCCCAATGTCGTATTATGGAGACACCGGGTGTTAACACTGAGTTGGTCATGATAGGAAAAGATGTTTGAAATAAGGATTTTGATTAGAAATTTTGAGAGCGAGGAGAAGTGGTGTTCGAAGTAGATCCTTGGCCTTTGTTGGAGAGTTTGGTATTCCTCCCTAACAAGCTTCCCTAGTTCACTGCTAAGATAGGGTGTAACATCATTCCCCCCTTTGGAACATTCGTCCTCGAATGTTTACTGATGCGCTTATCAGTTTCATAACCTACTCTTATGAATAATTTAGTACTGTCCATGACATCTAGGCAACTATTATGTGAATAAATCCGAAGTCTAGGGCATTCCCCCCTATTTGTCCTTTTCTCACACCACGACCTATTGTCCGAATTCTTCTAATATTGTAACTGTTTCTCCTTGTTTCATGCAACTTGTACAATTCTAACCTTGAATGTGCACCAATGCGACTCATATCTCCTCTTTCCGTTAGCTTTTAACCAATCTCTAGGGTTCACTTTGTGAACATATATAGTACTATGACATATGTTGTCCCTCTAGGCATCTATAGGTGTACCAAAGTTCTTTGCTTGGTACTTTGTTGAACTTACGACTATTGTTATATCTTTTTTCATAGCCTCAGTTTTTTATGCTTATGGATTTACCACAACTAGGTAGGTCATACTGTACCATAACTCTTACTTCGATTTATTATTATGGAGGCTTTCCATCCAACTCCAGGTTACTCTCTCACCGCTTATCCTATATGTATAAATCTAAGCCATTTAATGCTTCCTTATTACCGTTCATCTTAAGAATGACAGCCTAATCTCATCTCATACTTTGGAACTTTTATCCATCAATTGTTGATTCACCTTAACGTTGATCCATAATCTACTACTGATAACATGAGTCCTCTTATGTAATACATTTTCACTAGGGCTCACGTCTCATCGGGGAACATCTGAAGTGATTTTCCTGCTCCACTTAGGGACGATACTATACTCCAATAACTGTATTTTATAGCATCCCAATGTGATTCATCCTATTTTGGGGGAGGGGGTATTCTAATCCCGTTTCATCTATGAAATTCCTTTTTCTTTAAATCATTACTCAATCGAAATATCAAACTTCATCCTCTTATCATTTATCACAATTACACCCTTACTTTACTACCAGGGTAGCATTCCATCTCCTCTAAATGCTCCTAGTTTTAAACTCATTTGAGTTCACTCATGCTATACTGAGTTTTTTGTAACTTTATGGAAGCCATCATCTCTCTTGTTGTGATGGGTTTAATCCCGACAACTTACCTATTCTCGTCATCTTCTCACTCACCTTTTCTTATCCTTACTCCTTCCTAGCTAAAACCTTGTTGCTCTATCATACTTTAGCTTGCTACCTACGCGTATGTATTTATACTACTCGCAACCTTCCTTTTAACATACTAGCACCATAGATTTCCGTTCATGCTTTCCTAGTCGCCTTTAAATGTAAGCAATTACTTTTCTTAGTCGTTCTGCCACTTGTTGTATGGCATATCTTAATGCCCACAAATACTGGAGTTCCCTGTATCTCATACGATCTGGATTATCAACTCTTGATTTTTTTTTCTTCTTCCCGTTCATTATCCACGATAGGTGCCACTTACTTATGGAGTGTATACAATATTGTAGTGAGAAAGTTGTTATAAGACCATTTCTTCTTTAGGTCACTATGATTATGTTGAAGCCTTCTTCCTTATTTCCTCAGCTAGTCTTTCGTTGTACTACTTAGTAGACACCCTCCGACTCTTGTAAATCTGCGAGCTTATTACATCATATACCGAAAGGAATTTTTGAAGTTCTTACTCACCTATTATTATCCTTAGTTACTTACATCCGCGCCCTTGTGCTCGTAAGGTTGCTTCTGAAGTGAAATTTGACTATCTCTGTAGTGGCACTTTCTTTTATTTCTGCAACACTTATACGATACCTTAAACTACCCAAACTCCTATCTTAATATTACTTAAAGATCACGATGGCATCATATCTGCGAGAGTTAATTCCCTATGTTGGGTTTCACTACGTTTATCTTGCACGATCTGTTGATTTATCTATGACCTCTTGTTTAGATATAACTAGGCTATTCCTCAATCAACTACAGACTACCCGTTGGTCCATTCTCATATTTATATTATGCGTAACCTCTCTTGGGTTATGTCCTTTGTCTTAACTTACCTCTTGTATGGGATTCTTATGTATCAAGCGTTCATTTTCACTTATTTATCAATATCATCGAGTGCGAAACCCTTATTTATTTTCTCCGGCGTCATGCTTTCATAATGTTCTGGAGTCATATTATATTATATTTAATCCATAGTTACCTCATCATCTTTGTGATCTTTTCACATTTTCACTGACATCACTCGCCTTGCGGTAACCCTTCTATACCAAATATAACCGAATACCTTACGCACGAGGGTGACACATGGCGTAATTGGCAAACTTAGTCCCTTAAGCTTAACTATAGTCACAGTGCTTGCTTTAGGGAAGTGTCTTCCTGAATGACCTTTAAAGGTTATTCTTCTGTTGTCCATTCTATTATCGCCGGAACTCCATCTGTGAAATTCTCACAATGCTGACTATTATCAAATCCTTCAGTCCCTAATTCATGTTCAATTTATCTTTTTCTCTAGCCCATACTAATTTCTATTACTCTGAGGGTCTAACTCTTCCTTCAGGTAATCACGTGTGAGTCACCAACTCATTTATCGAAATGAGGGTATGGCTTTATGGATTATACTCTTGTATTGTTTCAAGGCCTGTCTCCTCTCATTTTTTTTCCTTCACTTGACTATAGACTTTGTCATTATACCATATTTTGATTTACCGTTATCACTCATTTATCACATCTTACTCATAATGTTTTATTTACTCTCTTCTTATTCTCCTGCTAATATTTTTGTCTATCACCTTATTATGAAAACTTCAACAAAATGTTCTTTCACTTTTAGATCCCCCTGCTTCATCTCACTGGCTCTTCGAGACGCCTAATATTCTCCTTTTTATTTGTTACTAGGGGCTGGAGTCATACTACGGAAAATATTTATCCCTTTTAGGATTCCACTGTCTATCTTCTGAAATTTCTCAACATTCTAGTATTCATATGTGACTGTTCTATTATGGAGTGCACCTTCTGGATGTCTCGCAAGGAGATCTATTACAACATTTGCACTATCCTTTGGAAATGTTAGCTAATAATAATAATCATCCACCATTTTTGGGTTACTTTAACCCTAACTGGATCTTGATATCCCGTCCTTCTCTTAACTATATATGTTGGCTCCCATGGAGCATTACACACGGGTGTGTCTAATTGTACATACCTCTCTTACAATTGAAAGTAATTCAAAATGCTTATATTTCTCTACTTGAATCGTAAATACTGACAATCTTCATTAACTGGGCGCCTCGTACCCTTCTTCATCTTGCTTCTTTTTCTTGTTGAAACTTGTATCTATCTTATGAATCTCTCATTGCCTTTCACCACAGGGGTGGATAGATATTCTTTTCCTTAAGGCTCCTTATCAAGAGGCTTACCCGTCTTAGTACACACATAATCTGCTGAAGACCTTACATTTACTCATCATAGGCATCATGCAAAATCGAGTTCCTCTGACTCAACACTTTCACAGTCACATGCAATCTCTTACCAACCGTCTTTCTAGATGTAGGCATCGTCGTATTATGAATAAGATAGAATTGAGGAAATTGAGTTCTTACGAATGAGCTCTACCACACGATCTAGAGTAAGAAGAAAGAGTAACAGTCCTAAATGCCCTGTAGCCTCCTGCTTATAAGTGTGGTGCACAACACACCCATAAACAGGACTCTACTAGACACGACTTGTAGACTCCCTAGGATAGAACTGCTCTGATACCACTTTTGTCACGACCCAACCTATGGTCCGCGACGGGCACCCGGTACTTTACTCAACCGAGTACCAACATAACATATCTTTCTTATCGTACTATCATGGGTAAATGTGCCAAAATGGTCATCATGACATAATCAAAATAAAACATAAGAGAATGCTAGACATAAGACGACCTAACATGATATAGAAACTTATACATGTGACATACGCGTCTATAAGGCTGGCATGACCATTTGTAAACTCAAAACATAGGCCGACAAGGCCATAAAAGTATCCATATACATGAAATTTTTTTACAAGCCTCTAAGAGTACATAAACATCAAAAAGGCCGGGACAGGGCCCCGCTATACCAGTCAATGCATGTCCCAATCATACTGACCTAATAGGCAACTCCGGAGCAAGTGATGTGCAGCAACACCTTTCGCTGTGCTGATAGCCTACTAGGAGGACTGTTAACCTGTCTATCGGGATCTGCGGGCATGAAACGCAGTTCCCCCAAGCAAAAGGGACGTCAGTACGAATAAATTACCGAGCATGTAAGGCAGAAAAACATAACTAAGAACAGTAATGTAAAGAGAGATGTAGGAGATACAACTTGTAGCATCTGAGTGCCTCTGAGAGGTATTGACATGAAATGCTTGATACATATATATACATAATCTTTTAAAAACATCCGCCTCTGTGGGCATCATCATCAATATATCGTACCCGGCCTCAAAGAGGACTCAGTAAAAACATACCCCGCCATCATAAGGCTCGGTAGAATCGTACCCAGCCACGTAGAGCTCGGTAAACCCAACTGGTTGCACAATAAGTGCCATACCCAGCTGACTATAGCGCGGATCGGTAGAGTAAAATAGATACTATATATAATGCATGCTGAACTCATGGAATCACGCTCTAAACCTTTCAGAGTGACGTAAGGTAGTTGCACCTTCGATTAACATTATGGACATCATACCATCAATATGAACTTCATTAGGACTCAAGGATCATACATACTTTCTTAGAATAACTTTGTAAGGAAAGAACAACATGGACAACCTTAGTTGTTAGGAGTAGATTCATTATGAAATAGCGTATCGTTTACGTCGTTTCACTTTAGATCATGCCAAAAGAATGAAGGAAAAGCCTTAACATACCTTATCACAATATTTCCACTCACCAATTTGAAATCGCCTCTTCTCACCTTAATCTAAAACAATGATAATAATACTATCATTAAGTTACGAAAGGTACAACTATCGCACAACGAACGACAAGCTTATTTTGTATAAAAACGGGCAGCATCTCCCCTATTATCCTTACTTCCTCCAAATTCAAGATAACACCAACAACACAAGACCACCACCACAACAACATATATACATTACTTTACAGCCTTATATACACCACAAAATACTACAAAACATCCCAACACACCGCAATCTCTTAATACACAAAACGGCCACCGTAGTAGTGTCAAACGACCCAGAGATGTTACGACGAACGACTAGACAACCACCCTACATCTATATGGTGTTTATCCACACCCTTACTCCTCCAAAACTCCATAAAACATCAGTTCAAGAGGCCAACACGAAACTGCCCACAAACAATCCACTACAAGTCAAATAACTCGAACTCACGGCTTCCGATCACCGTCCCGTGAGTTCTAACTATTAGGAAACACATTTATCAACCTTCCTTGATGTTTAAACACTTAAATACAGATATTAGACGTTTATTAACAATGAAGTACCTTCCAAAACTCTAACAACAAAGAAAAAAGAGAGGTGGTATAATGACATTTACATCGTAGGGATCGCTTTGATGTTATCGGTTCTCGATATTATGCCCGGGATAATAATCTTATTTGAAACCCTAGAAGAGAGCTTAAGGATATGTTTATGGGTGTTATATGGTCTTGCTATTCTGAAAATGAAGAGAAAGACGACCTAAGACTTATATATATCAATTTTGGAAAAGTCAAAGAGGTGCTAGCTTGGCACCCTAGCATTGGCCCATCTTCCGATGCTTATATCTTTTTATTCGAATGTCGTATGAACGAACGGTTAATAGAGTTGGAAACTATATTTCAAGACCTTCAATTTGGTATATAATATGTCCCAATAAGACCTCATATAACACACGAAACGTATTGCTCAAAAAGCTCCAGTGACCCACATACTTGTCACTTATGATGTCTGCGCAGTCTCGCAAAACTACAAATATCTCTCTACTCCTATGTCGTATTGATGAACGGTTTAATGAGTTGGAAACTAGATTCATAAATATTCAATTTGGTTTGTAGATCATCCAATAATTCTAAGAATATTCGGAGAAAATATCAGTTACATTTGACCTAATGTTCAACACATTATGAATGTAATTTGTGAAGACCTTTGCCAACTTTTGTTCCACAACTTGCTTGACTTCAAAATGTAGCACACGACTATCATAAGACAAACATAACTCGTAGAATAAACTCCTTATCATGTACTGAACCATAGTCTCATCCTAAAGTACATGTTATAACATTCCAAACTCGTCTACATTCGCTGAAACTTATTTTCTTCAATTGGTTTAGCTTTTAAGCTTTCCAACCCTCTTGGTACTCATTAATCATGATCTTAAATATTTGTAACCTCCAAGGTAACATGATTAAATTACTTTATGTACTTTCAAATATGATCTCATTTCAGAGCTTACATCAATTGACTTACGACATACCCTCACATACGAGACTATGAGGTGTAACAGATTATCGCTAGATGAACAAAGTTACAGTGAAGAACAGGTATCCATTGCCTCGTATTGATGACTTATTTGATCAGTTACAGGGTGCCACTGTGTTTTCCAAGATTTACTTGCGTCATGCTATCATCAGTTGAATATTCGGGTGCCAGATATCCCGAAGACCGCTTTGAGGACTCGGTATGGTCACTAGGAGTTCCTTGTGATGTCTTTTGGGATGACCAATGCCCCAACAACATTTATAAACTTGATGCACAGTGTGTTCCGTACCTATCTTGACTCATTTGTCATTGTATTTATTGATGACATTCTGGTGTACTCTCGGACTCGGGATGATCATGAGCAACACCTAAGGATTGTACTTCAGACCTTGAGAGAAACGAAGTTATATGCAAGATTTTTAAAGTGTGAGTTTTGGCTAGACTCAGTGGTATTCTTGGGTCATGTAGTATAAAGTGATGGGATCAAGGTGGATCCGAAGAAGGTGGAAGCAGTGCAGAGTTGGCCTAGACCGTCCTCAGCCATAGAGATCGGGAGTTTTCTTGGTTTGGAGGGGTATTACCATCGATTTGTAGAGGGTTTCTCATCTATTGCAGCACCTATGACCAGGCTGACCCGGAAGGGTGATCCATTCAGATGGACATAGGAGTGTGAGGAGAGCTTTCAGAAGCTCAAGACAGTTTTGAATACAACCCCAATATTGGTATTGCCTATAGGTTCGGGGTCTTACACTGTATATTGCGATGCATCGCGGATTAGTCTCAGCGCGGTGTTGATGCATGACGGTAGGGTGATTGCCTACGCATCCAGACAAGTGAAGGTGCATGAAAAGAACTATCTTGTCCATAAACTTGAGTTACCAACTATTGTTCATGCCTTGAAGATTTGGAGGCACTATTTGTAAGGTGTCCCTTGTGAGATTTACACCGATCATCGGAGTTTGCAGCATCTGTTCAAGCAAAAGTATCTTAACTTGTGTCAGCGAGGTGGTTGGTTAAGGACTATGATATCACCATTTTTACCATCCGGGGAAGGCCAATGTGGTGGACGATGCTTTGAGTCGCCGGGCGGAGAGTTTGGGGAGCTTAGCATATCTACCAGCAACAGAGAGGCCCATGGCGTTGGATGTTCAAGCCTTAGCCAACTAGTTTGTGAGATTAGATATTTCTGAGTCGAGTATTGGCTTGTGTGGTCTCCCCATCTTCTCTTTATGATCGTATCAAGGAGCGTCCGTATGATGAACCCCATATACTTGTCCTTAAGGACACGGTCCATCACGGTGATGCTAAGGAGGTCACTATTGGGGATGATGGTGCATTGAGGATGCAGGGCAGGCTATGTGTACCTAATGTGGATGGTTTGCATGAGTTGATTCTCCAGGAGGCTCACAGTTCGCGGTACTCCATTCATCTGGGTGTCGCGAAGATGTATCAGGACCTGAGCAACATTGTTGGTGGTGGAGAATGAAGAAGTACATAGCGGAGTATGTGGCTCGGTGTCTAAATTGCCTGAAAGTGAAGTATGAGCATCAGCGACCAGGTGGGTTGCTTCATAAGTTAGAGATTGCAGAGTGAAAATAGGATTGGAGCACTATGGATTTCGTTTTTGGACTCCCAGAGACTCAACGGAGGTTTGATGCGCTTTGGGTGATTGTGGATAGTTCAACCAAGTCAGCTCATTTCATTCATGTGATGACTACCTATTCTTCCGAGCAGCTGGCTCGAATTTATATCTGCGAGATCGTCAGGATTCATGGCATACCAGTATCTATCATCTCTAACCTGGTTACGCAGTTTACAACACGGTTCTGGAGGGCCGTACAAAATAATTTGGGTACTCAATTGGAGCTGAGAAAAACATTTCACCCTCAGACGCACAGGCAGTCCGAGTCCACTATTCAAATATTAGAGGATATGCTTTATGTGTGTGTGATAGAGTATGGAGGTTCGTGGGATCAGTTCTTGCCACTTGCGGAGTTTTCCTACAACAATAGTTATCAGTCGAGTATCCATATGGCACCGTATGAGGCTCTATATGGTAGACGGTGTCGGTCTCCAATGGGTTGGTTCGAGTCGAGCGAGGCCAGCTTATTAGGTACAGACTTGGTTCAGGATACCCTGGATAAGGTGAAGGTGATTTAGGATCAACCTCGCACTGCCCAGTCCATACAGAATAGTTATGCGGACCGAAAGGTTCGTGATTTTGCATTCATGGTTGGAGAGCAGGTCTTGTTATAAGTTTCTCCTATGAAGCGCGTTATGAGGTTTGGAAAGAAGGCCAAGCTGAGCCCAATGTTTATTGGTCCCTTTGAGGTATTGCGACGTGTTGGGGAGGTTGCTTATGAGCTCGCCTTGCCTCCTAGGCTTGCAGGGGTTCATCCATTATTCCATGTTTCTATGCTCCGGTAGTATCACGGTGATCTGTCTCATGTGTTGGATTTCATCTCAGTCAAGTTGGACAAGGATTTATCTTATGTTGAGGAGCCGGTGGCTATTTTGGACATGTATGTTCGAAAGATGAGGTCAAAGAACATTTCTTGGAGGGGTTATCCAGTCGAGGAGGTGACTTGGGGACCGAGCATGATATGCACATCCGTTATCCTCATCTTTTCACCACTTCAGGTATGTCTATATACTAGTTCGAGGACGAACAATTGTTTTAAGAGGGGGAGGATGTAACGACCCGACCGATCGTTTTGAGAGTTATAGCCTCGATCCCCTATTTACTGCCTTCCCCGTATCGGTTTCTACTTGTGTGACTTGCCGGAGGTTTCTTTTTTGGTTTCGGAGTTTTTCAGGACACTTAGTCCCTAAACGGAAGCTTAAATCTTAGGATTTTTTATTGTAGTCGAAACTATGTGAAGACGACTCCAGAATGGAGTTTTGTCGGTTCTGTTAGTTTCGTTGGGTGATTTTGGACTTAGGGGTGTGTGCGTACTGTGAATTGGAGGTCTATAATTGATTTAGGTCTGAATGGCAAAAGTCGAATTTTTGGAGATTTTGACCGGAAGTGGACTTTTTGATATTAGGGTCGGATTCCGATTCTAGAAGTTAGAGTAGGTTTTTCATATTGAATACAACTCGTGTGCAAAATTTGAGGTCAATCGGGCATGGTTTGATAGGTTTAGGCATCAGTTGTAGAAATTTAAAGTTTCAAGTTCATTAAGTTTGAATTGGAGGGTGATTCGTGTTTTTAGCATTGTTTGATGGGATTTGAGAGCTCGATTAAGTTTGTATGGTGTTTTAGGACTTGTTCGTTTGTTTGGTTGAGGTCCGGGGGGCCTCGGGTGAGTTTCAGATTGAAATTTGACTTGTGCAAATTGCTGAAGTACTGTTGCTCTAGTGTCACCGCACCTGAAGTGGGGTTGGCTGCAGATGAGGACTCGCAGGAGCGAGCGTGTGGCCGTAGGTGCGAGACTGGCTTGGCCCAACTGGGAGCGCAGGTGTGAAAAGAGAGACGCATCTGCTCATCCGCAGATGCGGAGAAATGACCGCAGAAGCGAAAAGGGGTGGCATGGGCAGGGTCGCAGATGCGGAAGGTCATCCGCAAAAGCAGAATTTTGGACTTTAAGTGGAATCTACACTTGCGATGGAATTTCCGCAGGTGCGACTGTAGGTCCCCAGGTGCGGAATCGCTGGGCAGAAAGATCCAAGTTTGAAAGTTTGATCCCATTTTCAATTTTGGGACTTTGAGAGCTCGGTGTGAGGCGATATTTCGAGGGTTCTTCAAGGAAATTGTTGGGGGCAAGTGATTCTAACCCGGATTGGACTATATTTCATGAATCTATTACTATTTTCATCATCTAATTAGATATTTGAGTTGGAAATTTGGGGGGAAATGGTAGAAACTTGCTAGACTAAAATTTTGAGTTTTGAAAGGCGATTTGAGGTCGGATTCGAGTAAATCTTGTATGGTTGGATTTGTGAGTGAATGAGTGTTTGTATTTTGTGACTTTTACCCAATTCCGAGACGTGGGCTAGGTTGACATTTTGGGGAGATTTTTTAATTTCTTGTTTTAGCCTTGATTTCATTAATTATATTAGTTCCTTATAGTTATATTTATAGTATGTAATTTATTTTGGCTTGATTATGGCCATTTAGAGTCGGATATTCATGAAAAAAGCATTGTTAGCGATTGATTGAGCTTGGTTCGAGGTAAGTGGATTGCCTAACTTTGTGTGGGGGAAATCCCCTTATGATTTGGTACTGTTATGATATGTGAGCGTCGTGTACGCGAGGCGACGAGTGCGTACACGAGCTATTTGTTGGAAAATTTGATTTTACTAAGTAATTACCTGTTTTTACTGAGTAATAACCTGTTTTCATCTTAATTGAGTTATACTAGCATGTGTTGTTATCCTGTTAGCCTAGAATAGCATGTCTACGGACTACGTGTCTTAATTGTTTATTTGAACTCTGTGCAACATGCTTAGTAGATTCCTGCTCCTTTTCTTGACTTGTACTTAGTCTAAATTGTAGGCCTTCTTGTTGTAACTATTATCTCCATTGTTTGAGTTGCGTGTTTACTTTGGGACTACAGGACGGTATCCCGGGAGACCCCCAAACATATTTACTTTGGGACTACGAGACGGTATCCTGGGAGATCCCCATGCACATTTACTTTTGAAACTATGAGGCAGTACCTCGGCAGTTCTCCCTGCATATTTATTTTGGGACTACGAAACGGTATCTCGGGAGATCCCCTGTTGTTTACCTTGTGTGTTGTATTGTTATTTATATGTGTTTCCTTTTGTTTAATTCTACTCTCTTATTATAATGTATATTCTTCTGCCTTATTTATTATTTACCAGTGGGCCCGACCTGACCTTGTCACTACTCGACCGAGATTAGGCTTGTCACTTACTGGGTACCATTGTGGTGTACTCATGCTACTCTTCTGTACATATTTTCGTGTGCAGATCCAGGTACCTTCTACCAGCCTCGCTTTTAGTTGTATACTCGCTGCTGCTCCGAGACTTCAAGGTACATCTGCCCCCGTCCGCAGACCTCGGAGTCCCCTCTATCTCTTTTGTGTTGTTCTTCCTTTACTTCTTCTAGATACGGATGTATAGAACAGTTAGACAAATTCCTAAAAGCTTGTGACTTATGATGTTCTGGGTCTTGGGAAAATGCTATGTATATTTCGAGAGTTGGTTATTGTATATGTCGAGCGGCATTTCTATCTGTTATTTCATTACTTGTTGTTGTTAGTGGTTTAGATTTATGCTTTCATTTTCATTGTTTTCCGCAAATGTTAGGCTTACCTAGTCGTAGAGACTAGGTGTCGTTGCGACCTCTCACGAAGGGAAGATTGGGTCATGACAGGAGATCATCTTAATTAGGCGTATTTTACTTTTGTAATGTTAATGCTTGCAATGTAGCTCTCAAAAGGAATTTTATGTCGTTTTTTTAATGTCCAAAAATTACTATCTCGCGAGGGACTAGAGTATGTGCAGGAAATGAAGATTAATCCTTGAGAAATTTTTGAAATATTTCAATCAACTCCTCTGAGATAGTTCAAATTCTTGCATATTGTGATGTTCTGCTAACTCCTATGCTTTTACACATAGAATAAAAGTTACTAAGCTACTAAAACATTAAAATTTAGCAAAGTGTAAATGTTCGTTCGCAAATAACCTAATTGATTCCCTCATATAAATTAATAACATGTTTTCTATAGATTAACAATTGTTTTGCAGGAAAACAAAGTCCTTACCGCAGCTTGCATCTGATTTTTTTATCTTGTACATAGATGTTCCAGTGACTACTATATGCGTGGAGCAAAAGTAATCAAAATTACAGCTTTATCTTTTTCACCCCTTTCATTTTTTTCAATAATAATAATTGCGGCAAGTTTGAACGTTGAATAATGCTGATCTAATTGCCGATCAATCTGTGTGCTGCGATTGTATTAATTGGTAAGCTCTTTTCTCTGGTTTTGTTTTTTGAGCTTTTGATTTGTTTGATTAGTGGATGTCTGCATGTGAGTCTTATTTCTCCGGTTTTCTCTTTGCACTTCATTCCTAGCCTCAACATTCTTTTCTTCTTTTCATTTTTTTAAGTTGTGAGGGCACGAGTGTATTTTTATTGTGATATTTTGAATTGACCCAAAATATCAAACGTTTTCCCTTGATTAGTTGAGATCAATCAATATCTACTTATCGGTATAGATGCACGCTTAGACAAGAAGTTATTTCGGTTGGCCAAAGCGAGAGAGAAGAAGGCTCGCGACCTGGATCAAGTGAGGTGCATCAAAGACGAGGACGGTCGTGTATTGATGGAAGAGGCCCAGATTAGGCAAAGGTGGCAGTCGTACTTTCATAAACTTCTGAATGAAGAGGGGGTGGAAACATCGTGTTAGGGCAATTGAAGCACTCCCAGAGTCAATGAGACTTTAGGTATTGTAGGCGCATTAAGGTTGAGTAGGTCGTGAGTGCGATGGGTAAGATAAGTCGGGGCAAAGCGACCGGACCTGACAAGATTCCAGTAGAGTTTTGGAGATATGCGGGTAGGGCACGCTTAGAGTGGCTGACTGAGTTGTTTAATGTTATCTCCAAGAAAAAGAGGATGCCTGATGAGTGGTGGTGGAATACAATGGTTTCGGTGTACAAGAACAAAAGGAATATCCAGAATTGTAACAACTATAGGGGTATCAATTTACTAAGTCATACCATGAAAGTTTGGGAGAGTGTGGTGGAAAGGAGGATAAGGAGGCCGGTGTCTATATCGGAAAACCAGTTCGGGTTCATGCCGGTCGTTCTACTACGGAAGCTATCCACCTTATCAGGAGGTTGGTGGAACTATACAGGGATAGAAAGAGGGATTTGCATATGGTGTTTATTGACCTAGAGAAGGCATATGACAAGGTCCCTAGGGACGTCCTTTGGAGGTGTCTAGAGGTGAAAGGTGTGTCGGTGGCTTACATTAGGGCGATAAAGGATATGTATGATGGAGCTATGGCTCGGGTTAGGACTGTGGGAGGTGACTTAGAGACTTTTCCGGTGGTTATGGGATTACACCAAGGATCTGCGTTCAACCCGTTCTTATTTGCTCTGGCGATGGAAGCACTGACACTCCATATCCAAGGAGAGGTGCCATGGTGTATGTTGTTCGCTGATGATATAGTTCTGATTGATGAGACACGAGGTGACGTTAATGGGAGACTGGAGGTATGGAGGCAGGCTCTAGAGTCTAAAGGTTTCAAGTTGAGTAGGACTAAGATGGAATATGTGGAATGTAAGTTCAGCGACATAACGGGGGAATCGGATGTGGAAGTAAGGCTTGACTCACAGGTCATCCTCAAGAGAGAAAGGTTTAAGTACTTAGGGTCAATTATCTAGGGAGATGGGGAGATCGACGGGGATGTTACGCACCGTATTGAAGTGAGGTTGATGAACTGGAGGTTAGCGTCTGGAGTCCTGTGTGACAAGAATGTGCCACCGAAACTCAAAGGTAAGTTCTATAAAGTGGTGGTTAGACCGGCCATGTTGTATGGAGCTGAGTGTTGGCCAGTCAAGAATTCACATATCCAGGAGATGAAAGTAGCAGAAATGAGGATGTTGAGATGGATGTGAGGGCACACTAGGCTGGATAAGATTCAGAATGAAGATATTCGGGAGAGGGTGGGCGTGGCTCCCGTGGACGACAAGATGCGGGAAGCGCGACTTAGATAGTTCGGACACGTGCGGAGGAGAAGCCTAGATGCACCGGTTAGGAGGTGTGAGCGGTTGACTTTGGCAGGTATGAGAAGAGGCAGAGGGCGGCCTAAGAAGTATTGGGGTGAGGTGATCAGGCATGACATGGCACGGCTTCAGATTTCCGAGGACATGTCTCTTGATAAGAACGTGTGGAGGTCAAGCATTAGGGTGGTAGGCTAGGGGTAGTCGAGAGTTCTTCCCTCTTTGTACCGGGTAGTCTGATAGAGTTTCGTTTAGGTTTGTTAGCGGTCTTTGTTGTATTCACATTGTTGTTTTGCATAGTTTTGTGTTATTGTCCTTTCACTTATTTGTTGTGGTTATTTTCTTTCTGGTATCTTTTGTTGTTACATGTTTTTTCTCTTGTTTCTTTTCTGATATTATTGCCTCTCCTGTTGAGCCGAGAGTCTCCTGGAAACAGCCTCTCTGCCCTTTCGGGGCAGGGGTAAGGTCTGCGTATACTCTACTCTCCCCAGACCCCACTAGTGGGATTTTACTGGGTATGTTGTTGTTGGTACAGACGCACGCTTTATTTCATATAGATAAGGATCGAACAAGAAATGATGGCATGTGATATGTGATAACTGTTATTTCCAAAACTCTCGCACAACAGGTTGAATATTTTTCACTAGCCTCAAAAGCAAATATAAATTATGAACTCTCATTGAAGCCCGCCAAGGACAATAACATGGACATACCTAGAGAGATCAGGTTGCAACATCTTTATCCCACACATTCACTTAGTTTATCATTAGTAAGTTTTGCAGGAAAACAAGAAAACAGGTTTGTCGCTGGCAATATGCTTCTTTTCATTTTATCCTTTAACATGTGTTTAAATACAACTCAAAACTTATATTTTGCAGGTTCATTTATCTGCTTTATGTTTTTCAGACCTTTTTGGTGTATCTCTTCGTATAGATGGTCATGATGAGATACGTTGCTTGTAAGTATTTAATAGAAATAAGGCAATTGAAGTAGTATTTGCAAAAGTTAGAATCTGTCTGGAAATTTTTGTAGTAATTACCTGGACGTATTGATTCAACATAAAGAGCAATTGTTCTCATTAATAGAGTAGGGTCAGGTGATTGAAATAGAAATACCACTACATGAACTTTCCTAAGTCACAATATATGTGAGTATGGTAGTGAATTGTGATACTGGTAACGAATATCTTTATCTTTACTCCTATTGTTGATTTTCTATTTTAAGTTTGGTGTGTATCACTTTTCAATTATTACATCAATACCAAAACCAATGAAGATAGTCTCCTCCAATGAAATAGGTTAAAGGTTCATACCCTAAATAGGTCCTCCAAGGCTGTAAATCATTATTTGATGCCTAGCTATAGATTACTAATAAGAAGAAACCCAATTCACATTTAGAACATTCCTTTGACGGGGGCATTTCAATAGGTCTATTGTGTCCGAATCTTTTCTTTCTCCTCTTAGTCCATGCTGATATTTTATGCCCCTCTTTTTCCTCCAAAATTACTGAATTTATGATTGTTTTGCTGCATATGCAAACTAGCTGAATTTTATGATTGTTATACTCCCATATGCAAGTCTTACCAATAATACTAATGCTTGATTTTCTTTTCTTTCAATGGATACCAAGATGAAGTATGTGATGTCAACCGCAACTATTATAATCCAAATTTTATATTAGTGGGACTATCAACATGTACACGATTTATCAAGTCTGTTTTTATCTTTCTCATTCTCATAGAAGCAAGCTAAAAATGCAATTGGACAAATGAAGCTGAACAAATGAATGTAGCGTATCATGTTATAATATTTAGTCAACGGATGATATTGCTTCGTCTTTATATTTTTCGGGGCTAATCTTACTACTCTCGGACCTATTTTGTGCTGTGGTGTTAGGCATATGGTCGTGTTAGGGCCCTGCACAACACGGGCACAACACGGGCACGGACTAGTCAATTTAGATGACACAATTTAATATTGATTAATACGTGACAATGCACCTATGTGCTCACGAATTACTAATTGCTCAACGAGACAACGGCATCAGGCCATCAACAACTTCTTTTTCGAGAGAATTACATATAAGTACAATTCATACATATACATTGTAATTTATGAGCGAAATCTGATAAAGACTTTAAACCTGAGCCATTTTAGATTGGGTTGTTGGGCCAAATGACAAACGACTTAATTCTTTCTTTTTTTCTCTTTCTTTAGCTTGGAATGACGTCACTGACACCATACTCAACGTTTCTTTTCACTGTCATCATCGCCATGTTATTCTCACCTTCACTATTTCTTGTTCCGCTAATTAACTAACTATGGAATAAGAAAGGATCAAATTCAGTTGTATTTAGAAATTACAAATTGTTGCGACTGAATTAAAATAATTAATATCTTGTAAAACTTTTCGATTTGGATTTAGAGAAAATGAGATAACTCATGCTATTTTTAGAATTTAACTTAAATCCAACATGCAAGGAAAATGAACTTTCTAAATGAAATTGTAATAGTTCAAGAAAGATACTTATACAATAATTGGACGGCCAAGAAGAAAGTGAATTTCTAGAAATCCTTTTCGTTGAGAATTTTTTATTTATTTCAAACTCCACTTTGAGAATCGAGAAATATTTATCTCAGCCAAGAAGATGAGAAGCGGCATTCTTAAAAAATATATTTAGACTTGGAAATGTGCAGAACCTTTTTAATGAGAGTATTATTTTTCACCTCTCTTAAAATTGTTTTTGTGTAATTAACAAACAACAAAATAGTGAAATTTCACAAGTGGGGTTTGGGGAGGGTAGTGAATACGTAGTCTTACACGTACCTAGTGCAGGTAAAGAAACTGTTTTCGATATACCTGTTTAACCAAAGAATTAGATTCTCTGCCAAAGTTTAACCAAGAGAATATGCTAATAATTGTAATAAGACTTGCAAACAGAAAGCAACAAAGATGCGTAAAAGTAAGTATATTTCAATAGTGGTTCGAACGTGTCTTTACAAGTTATATTTTACTCCTTTTTATAGGGAATTTCTTAATATAACGTATACTCTTTTCAGAGATTGAGCATTAATGACTAATAATGGCATTAATGTAACGTTACAATGATTAATCATAACTGTTGCGTGAAGATTATGTAACGTTTGGCTCATTGATTGAAGATCTTCGAATCTACCCTTTATTCTGCCTTGATTCATTCTGACTGTGTCTCTTCATCTCCTCAATTAGATTGAGATTCTCGTATCTGATTACCTTGTGGGTATGTCGTTCCGTTCCTCTTTGTCTCGTACCTCTTCGTAAAGTCTCGTCCAGTTGTCATGTTTTCATTGCTCCACATGGATTGCTTTGTCATCATAATTAGTACACGTGTGAAGCCTATTTTTACCAATACAGATAGTCCCCCCACTTACCATTTATTTATCGATTAAATATTTGGTAAGTGGATACTCATTTATGACGGGAATATTTTGCCGCCCCTTCACTCGTACCATTGCATCCGTCTATGAATGTATGCGTCGCTTGTCACTTCCATTTAATGTCTGTGCCACGTGGCATTCCCGTATTTGTTCTACAATTATTCAGTGCCTTTTAGGGCTTTTTGCGGCTGCATCAGTCACGAAGTGATAGCTTCAATTATGACTTTCACATCACTGTTTTTTCCATTTTTTTGACGGTCGTCTCTGAGTATAAATACCCCTTTTCCTTTCTTTACTTTCACGAAAAACTTCTAACCTTCTTTCTTTATTTGTAAATTCTTCATCCTCGTAAACATGTGTTCTTCAAACCAGCAATCCAAAAAGGTCACTATTGTAGATGAATTGACTCCTTCTTCTGCTCCAAAACAGAGTAGGAGGGGCGGTAGACTTAGGAGCTTAAGTTCTACACCTTCCAGGGGTTCTTCTTCCCATACTACCCCTCTGCCATCTTCTAGGTCTACTGTTTTTTTGTCTTCTTCGAGGACTAGGGCTTCTAGATCTTCATCAAAGAGTAGGGAACACAATGAACCATTGCGTGAGCCGAGAGTCGATAAGATCATTCCTGCCGAGTATTCTTTTGCCAGGGATAATGAGGCCATGAGTGAGCAGCTTTCTTCCATGTCATCGCATGTTAGTGCTGACCTTTATTCTACCCAAATAACAGAGGGTTTAGTGTCACTCGTACGCAGAACTGTTGTTGGAAGTCTGATTTTTCTGTTGTTGTTCCTAATGATAACCAAAGAATAACCTCTTATAGGACTTGGTATTCTTATGTTTATACTTATTTTTTCACATTACGATTCAAGCCTCCCATCGACCCTGTTATCATTGAATTTGTCGATTCTTCAATGTTTGCTTGGGACAAGTCGGTCCTCTTGTTTGGAGAGTGGTTGCGTGCCTTAGGTATTTGGCCAATTTAGCTTGTGTCCCCTTTACTTTCCATCATCTTATTCACCTCTATTCCCCGATGCTATTCCGCCAAAGAGTTTTTACTCTCGCGGCTAGGAGTAAAAGAGTGTTAGTTATTCCGAATTATGACAAAGATAGAGGGTGGTATGTTCGGTATGTTGATGTCCCTACTGCAGGTTTAGTAGGTAAAGAAAATCTCCCCTTCCCTGAGAAGTGGAACTTTGCACGTGAGTACAGTTTTGCTCACTTTCGCCTTTTTGTTTTCGATAAATTATCAGTACCTTGACTGTTTCTTTTCCTTTTGCAGAAACCATGAGAACCGCCGAGAATGTCTTCGATTTCCGTGATTGGGTAGAAAAACTTTTGTTAATCGCTCCTTTAGAAGAACGTTTGTGGAATTACCTCTCTTCGAGGTTTGGTTGGAAGGTGAAAACCCATGGTAAGTGAGAGTTTTTCTTTTTACTTCTTCCCTTTTTGAGCTTCATCTGATCCCTTTCATTTGGTAGGGTTTCCTGCTCATGGAATTTCTATTGCGGCTGTGTCCGCTTCAAAGCTGTCCCTGGCTAAGGCTCAGGAAATCATTGTTGGCTCCTCCTCGTCGAAAAGGAAGGCAAGTGGGTCCCGGACCTTGGAGGATGAAGAGGAACAAGAGGAGGGTTCGTTGGTTCATAGGTCACGTAGGAAGAGGGTCGTCTCTGACGATGAATCTACGCCCGGTGTTGATCCTCCCGTACCTGAATCAGAGCCTTCTGCTCCTGAAGATGCAACTCCCTCTCATGTTCGTGAGTCCATTGATCATCTGTTCCAGCAAGGTTTTGGTACAGTTTCTGATGAAGCTCCTCTTGCTATTTTCCCTCTGCTTGCTCATGCGGAACTTTCATTTATTGCTCCCGTTGCTGTTTCTGCTCCCACTGTTATTTCTGCTCCTCAGCCTACTCCGCCCGTGGCTGCTTCACCCGCCCCGACTTCCGTGCCTTCTGCTATTGAAGTAGGGTCTTCCAGTAGGGGGTGATGAAACAAGTTACGATAGAGGTTCCTGCGGGAGGCAACCTCTTGCAAAAGCCGGACCAGGATGATGTATGGTTAAAGCCCTTGATAGGCCCGGTTGAGAAGTCTAAGCTGGAAAGTCATAGCTCCTTAACTTGTATGAAAGAGATTGTGCACTCGTCCTTAAAGGTAAAACTTGTTCCTTCTTCATGTGTATATATTATATTCTCTTTCGTATCTAACTTATCATTTTATGTAGATCAACCTTATAGGCACAGAATTGATGAAGAAAGTCGTTCAAATGAGCAATCAGCAAATGACTTACCGAGGCTGACAATTGGAAGGAGCAGTACGAGAGTCTACAGCTTGATATGGAGGCAATGGGGAAGGAGAAATGTACCTTGGAATAGAAGATCAGAGTTATTGCACGGAACTAGCCATAGAAAAGGCGTCTTCAAATCAGGCAGGTAAAGATAAAAGCATCTTGGAGTATTCCTTTGCGGAGCAACTTTCCCATGCCATCGAAGAGATTAGGAGCCTGAAGGCTTTGTTGGATCAAGGAGGCATATTTTGGTGAACTTGTACAATTGCTCACCCAGACCCAAGAAGACCTCCGTAAATCTTCGGATAAGGTCCAGTTTATGGAAAGATACCTTGCTCCTTTGCAGGCTTCTCATGATGCTGTCGTGGATGAGAGAGATGAGCTAAGAGCCGAAGATGAACAATGGGAGAAAGACTACGAGGATCTTGAGGACAAATCAGTTGTCGATGTTAGTTGGGATTATTTGAATGCCCGACTTGACACATTGACGGAAATGGGCCAAGAGAATTTTGACGTGGAAGCCAAAATTGCCAAAACCAAAGAGACGATTGAAAAGTCTCGGCAGAGTCAGAATTTATCATCACCTGAAGTTGAGGTCCCTGATGAAGCTGCTGCACAAGCCTCGCCATCTCAAGTTGCTCCTCCTGCCAGCGAAGATAACCCCCCCATCTAGTGAAAGAGTTTATGGAACTTGGTCCCTTTATTTTTATTTTTATTTGGAACAATTGGTGATTACCTCCGGTCCCATTGGGGGTAAAGTTTGGTCCTTTGTAAGTCCCCAACTGACAACTTAGGGGCAACTTTTGTACAAACAAATTCGGCTTAGACTAAGTTAATACTTAGTTTTTTGCCGTAATATATTAATATTAATATCGGCATGACTTTCGATTTCTTTGAGCTTTGCTTTACTCTCAAGTCTTTTCATGCTTCTTTTTTGAGGTTTTTGTTTTACCCCTTAGTTTTTGACTTTGCATAGAAGAATGTTTAGATATATTGTACCTTTTCGTAATAGGCATGAGAGGGCCCTTTTTTTATCACACTTAATGAAAAAGATGTCTCAACTTCATAATGGTGTAAATGTACAAAAGAGAGATAGAATTTCACATGTTTTTCTTAACAATGTTTTGAAGAAAGTCTTTGTATTATTTTGAACTTTCGTAAAATTTTACATGTGTTTGAGTATCGTCTATAACTCTTTTGTAACTGTTTTTCTTACAACAGATTTGGTATAAATACAAGGGTATGAATTTGTACCCGTAACTGTATTTTCTTTGCAACAGTTTTTGAATAAATAGAAGGGTATGAATTTTTACTCGTAACTGTTTTCATTTACAATAATTTTTGAATAAATAGAAGGGTATGAATTTTTACCCATAGTTGTTTTCATTTACAATAGTTTTTGAATAAATACGAGGGTAATGACTTTTTTCTTTTTCTATCTGTAACTGTTTTTATTTACAACAATTTTTGAATAAGTACAAGGATATGCATTTTTACTCGTAACTAACATCCTGCCTTTAACCTAAACATTCGTTTACATTTACGAATATGTTTTTTGAAGGTTCTGAATCAGGCTTTGTGTTTTTGTCTTTGGCTCTTCGATTTTGCTCATAATGCTTGACTTGTGGGAAGATGGATCTTCAGGCTTGAGCTTTGACTTTTTTTATAGTCTTCTTTGCCTTCCATACTGTATAGTCCCCCAAGTGTTTGAGCTTTGAAGAATGAAATCTCGAGCACTTGACTATTCCTTCCTTGTGCTCCTTTTCCTGAAAAGGAAAAACATACGAGACTCGAAAGTATATAGTTTAGATGATGACTAACCCTTAAAAACGTCCATCAGAAAGTTGTAACCCTAGACCGGGAATTCAGTTACTTCCTCGTGTCTATGCAGGTCTAATATCATCATCTAGTGATGGGTTAGCTTTTTACCTATCATTTAAAATGGTTAGTATAATCTTAACTGTACAAAAATAAAATTGAACATAATGATACCTTACCAGAGATATTCCTTTTACTTAGAAGTAATACTTCTTCAAATGAACGACATTCCAACTTGTTGGCAAAATTCTGCCGTCCATAGTTTCCAGCTCATAAGCGCCTTTGCCAGCAATGCCACGGACTTTGTAAGGTCCTCCCCAATTTGGATTTAGCTTTCCTGCACTGGCTTCCTTTGTTGATAAGAAGACTTTTTTAAGAATGAAGTCCCCAACTTTGAAATATCTGAGATGAGCTCTTCTGTTGTAATATCACTCTATAATTTGTTTTTGAGCTGCCATACGTATTAACGCAGCTTCTCTCCTTTGCTCGAGCAAATCCAGATTTGTTCTCAACTCGTCGTTGTTTGTTTCTTCCGTTGTTGTTGTGAATCTCGTGCTTAGTTCACCGATTTCCACTGGTATTAAAGCTTCTGAACCATAAACAAACACGAATGGAGTTTCTCCCATGGCTATTTTTGCAGTAGTTATGTAAGCCCCTAATACTGTCGGTAGCTCGTCAGGCCAGTTTCCCTTGGCTTTTTCCAACCATTTCTTTAAATTGTTGACAATGACTTTGTTCGTTGACTTGGCTTGCCCATTAGCCACGGGGTGATATGGTGATTAAGTGAATCGTTTGATTTGCCAGCTGTTGATACCCAATTTTTTCCTCAAATTGTTTTCAAACTTGTATATAAGCTTTCAAAATCATTCTTTGCACTAATGAGTATTTTTCCTAATTTTTTCATATTTTTATCTAAATTATTTCCCTATTTATTTAATATTTTCGTATTTTTTATAATTCATAAATTGTGCTCTAAATAATCTCAAAATATTTTCCAGTTCAGTATGTCATTCGTAATCACTTTTTACTTATTAAAATCCAATTATTTCATAAATTGGCCAACTGGGTCTTATTTAATTGCAATTACAATCATTTTGCAATTATGACCTAATTAGACACTTTATGCTGCTTAAATTCCAAATTTATGTTTCTTACAATTTTAATATTATTTAATTATTGTAATTTTACCTATTTAAACTTAATTTCATCCTTTTATAATTATTAGGTATTTTAATTAATTAATTACCTATTTTTATTGGGTATTTAACACCTAGCCTTTTTCATTTAAAACTTAGCCACATTTTGAACCCAATTAACCCCAACCCATGCCCCAATTAAATGACCCAGGCCAATCTTAAATTAACCCGGCCCAGTCCTAAATCAATCTGAGTCGTTGATCAAATTAGATCAACGGCCCAGATTACACTTACCTAATTTAACTCTACCTAACCCCCCCCTCCCCGTCTCTCATTCTCTCGAGACCCTTTCTCTCTCTATCTCTCTATCTCTCTGTAACCTCTGGTTCTCTCTAGAAGCCTCTTGGGCTTCTCTTTCTCCGATGGCCCTCGTCTTCTCCGGCTACCCCTCTTGCCGGAAACCTTGAAGCTCCATCCTCTCGTCTCTCATGGCTCTCCTGTGACCGGCAACGTCGTCCCTAAGGCCCTCAAAGGGCCATGACCAGTGTACTCTCACCATGGCTCGTTTTTGTTTGCTTCAGACCTTCATGGCTGGTCCGAGTAAGATCTTTCTATTTTTTCTTGCCTAGACCCTTGGGTTTCTAGGCCGGGGCCTTCATCTACGGGTTCTCTCTTTGAAACCCTAGCTCTGACGCTTCGATTTCTTTTAAAGATCTGTAATATATCTATGTTTATCTTGAGGTTTTCACCTACTTTTCTTTAAAAACTTGATATTTTTCAAACGATTTCGCATTCTTTAAGAACTAGGGTTCTTAAAACCCCTTTTAAACGGTTTTCTTCCTGATTTCTTAGTATTATCTTATGGTTCTCCTTATGTTTGAACGATTATTTGAGATTTTTTACCTTGTTGTTTGATTCTGCTAAAACCCCTAAATTCCTAATTTATTTCTCGATAATATGTTGCTCGTCCTATTACGTTTGCTGTGTTCTCATGAGTATGCTTCGATTGATTAAAGTATCTTCTGATTTTTACCCTAATAATGTTGTATTAGGGTTCCGACTTGGTTCTTTTTGCTTACACTCTGCTTATATGTTTATTTGTGTTTTGAATCCCTAATCTCCTGTGATTGATTTCCTCTGATTGATTTCTTGTGATAATCTTTACACTATTAACTATTTCTCTTGCTTTATTTCATGACTGATTTTACCGTTTGACTACTACTCTAATCAAACCTCATGTACCTGCCCCAAATCCCTACTATGTGCTTGTTATGTTACCAATCTTTCCTTATTTACCTGCTTTTGACCATGTAAAGTGACTCCTTAATTAAGGGAGTCTTCTGATTCTTACTATTTACTGATTCTAAGTTGTTATAATTACCAAGTTATATTAATCCTTCCCTTATTTAACATGTACTGATTCTCTTTGCCTTATATGTTATTGATTCTTACTATTTTTTGAATGAAAATCCCGGACTTGAGGGAGCACTTGCCTTGCTTTCTTGAATGGTTGATTTCGAAATTCCTTAATTATTACTAAACTTGATTTTTACCTTATTTTACTACATTGCTTTGCCAACTATAAATACCCTGCTCTTTCATTAGAACGGAATCAGTGAATACTCCCTATACTACTCGCTTGTGCTCTTTCTTTCTGTCTCTCTTTGCTCTATTTGCTGCTCTCTACTCTTGCCTATTATTAGCCGGTTGTAAGCCAAGGCTAATAGTGCTATCACTTTGCTCTCTTCTGCTTTGCTCTCTCTCTTAACACTGGTATGTTCTAATTTAAGTTTACAACATCCTAAAACAATATGTTTCAATTCTGGTTAAGATTCTTGTTGTTTCTTTTGTGCTTTTACTTATGGTTCTATTGCCTACCATGTAACTAGTATGTCTATTCTCTTTCTATGATATCTCTTCTTCTTCTAGCCTAACATGACTCCTGTTTTCCTCTATATGATTCATTATGGCCTATGTGACTCGTTGACTTCTTCTTTCTGCATATCTAGCATCTCTTTATGTATTTTCTTTATCAATTATCTGGCTTCTAATGCACCTCTAATACTTGGTATTCTCAAATTTGTACCTCCGTCTATAATATGTGATAAACTCTTGGCATATCACATTCTGTGAAAATCTGTAAGTTTTCTCTAAGGACTGATTACGTGCAAATATGCTGCTACCATTACTTGTCCCTAATCCCTTTCCCCTATTTGTGTTTGTTTTCTTGAATTCTGCATACCTGCTGAGTTGTGACCATTCTACTGCTTCCTTTTCAAACTGGTTTTCATAAAAGATCTTTATATTATCCTCTGAAGCCATGTTATTTCAAAACTTCCTTTCAAACTCAACTCTTTTTAACTACAAGCACTTCACACTATTCTTAGACCTTTAGGTTCCACCCCCTCAGTGTGAACATTGCTTAGGGATCTTGAGTTCCCTCTGAACTTTGACACACTGAGGCAGGTAATTCTACACTACACCTATCTCAACTTTGGCAATTGTTGGGTGCTGGTATTGGCCAGGGCCCTCACAAGGGCCTTAGGGAGCTTTGTCGCACCCATGCCATGAAGGTTGTGAGATTCGAAAGGAGTGAGGCTGGAAGGTTGGGCCTGTTTGAAGGCTCCCTATAGAATAACTTATTGTTTTCCTCTTTGTAATTACTGTAATTCATTTGATAGGGTTTGTAATAAATTTGTAAACAAACGATTGGGGATGGATAGTGAATATGTGAGGGAACTATGCATGTTTAGTGTAGTATGGGTAGAAATCATGACTATAGGCTTTATTTCCCTATGTGTGCAATAGTATCATGCTTAGGACATGCATGCCATGCATTAAAAATCATGTTTAGGTTCTTTATTTCAACACAGCTATTATATTCATACCATCTGACACCATGTTCCCAGTATAACCAAACGAGTAACAAAAGCTGCCATAATGTATTGCTCATGCATTTTTAACCATGGCATATAGAAACCATATTTTTAGGATAATACTTTGTGCATTGGATATCCTGCCCTCAGGACTTCTTATTTTATCAGTTGTTGAACGCCTAATTAGCATGTTAATTTAATACTCCCATAAAAATATGGTTAATCTACTTGAAACAATTTCCTGCAAACATGTATCTGTTAAAATCATAATCCAAATATGCATGTTCACCCCTTTAAAATAAGTAGGCAATGTACACGACGCCTAGGCAAACCTTAGGCCTAACACGTATAAAATCAAATCAATTATGTTCTACTAGTTTAATTAGTCCCCTTTAAATATTTTGAACCCTGCTGCTCCCATTCTTGTTTTACCTCACTGAAGTTCATTTTGCTTTTATTAAAACTCCTGCTCTATTTTAAAACAGTCTCGAAGTTGTGCATCTATTTCCTTTTACTGATTTTTACTGATTCATGTTCTATTATGTTTTCAAATTATTGGGTTTTCAAAGATACCTCACTCTGCTCAAAATCGTGTCATTGCGAATTCTTGCTTTGTATTTCTTTAAAGTTACTATATTTTGAAACCATCTTACTACTTCTTTTACTACAGTTCTCTGTAAACTGATAACTATTACCCTACGCTAAGCTACTGTATTTTAGTCACTTATCTTTTAAAATAACTATATTACTTCAAACCCCTGCTTTAATGAATTTCTTCTATGTTTTCTGAAAGCTTTAAATCACTGCGTACTTCTAAATCTTACCGCTGCCTTTAGCTACTGTATTTTTGAAAATCAACTATCCTTCAAGTCACTCAGTCTTAATTAAATCTTCTGCCTTCATCAAGTTTTCCAACTCAGATTCCTACGACCTACTATTTTACTAAAATTCCTATTTTTGAACTCCTGTCTTGAGACTTTAATCGTGTTTGAGACGTGCTACTTACATGTCTATGTGTGGAGGGACCTGTGAGCCTTTCTTTGTCTTCATATGTTCCCTTATATGTGCAGTCCCACTTGTTTTGTATGTCGCCTAGTATTTTGTCCTTTAAACCTAAGGGTTCAACCTAGTTCCTGCCTTGTAGGATTAGTAGTCCTAAACACCCTCCAGGACTTATATAATGGGACGGGTAATGGCACGCAATAAGCATCTGTAACCAACACACGCATTTTTTAATAACCTTTACGGGGTGGGAAGGGTAGAATACGGATATGATGACTGATGCGCTAATACCAGGTGTAGCCGCCTCTTCGAGGTGTGACATACCAGGTATTGCATTGAAGTGATCCGTATTACTTTAAACCTAGGACAATTCTTTTCAAATGTTTATTCTAATGTTATTCCAAAACCTTTAAAGATTTTCATACTTGTTTGAAATCCCCTCTTATATGAACCTTACTTGTTACTTGTTCACCGTCCAAATTCACAAAACTTATTGGCTGGGACCCATAGTTATGGATCTCGAGGGGTGCCTAACACCTTCCCATTGGGATAATTTCAAGCCCTTACCCAATCTCTGGTAACGCAATCTAGTTCATGAGTTATCAACTCTAGGTGCCCTAACGCACCATAAAAATCGTTAGGTGGCGACTCTTCCTTAAACCCTTTCTTTTAAGGAGTTGTCCAAAATGTCATAAACCCGATCTCTCCGTAACCTAACCCGTGCGATAGAAAAAAGGGGCGCGACACCAGCTTTCGAAGAATTCTGTGATTTTTGAGCCTATGAATTGTGGGCCATTGTCACATACAATCTCCTTTGGTATTCCAAAGCGGCATATTATGTGTCGCCATATGAAGTTTTTCACTTCTTTTTCTTGCACCTGTTTAAAATCGTCTGCCTCCACCCATTTCGTGAAATAATCTGTTAATACGAGTAAGAACCATACCTTTCCTTTAGCTGGGGGAAGAGGTCCCACTAGATCCATGCCCCATTTCATGAATGGCCATGGGGACACCACTAGGTGGAGTAATTCTACTTGTCGATGCATATTGTTAGCATATCGTTGACATTTGGCGCATTTAGCTACGAAATTCTCAGCGTCTTCTTCCATTTTAGGCCAATAGTACCCTTCTCTGATTAGGGTTTTGACAAAGGACCTCGCTCCTGCGTGGTTTCCGCAGTGTCCTTCGTCTACTTCCTTCATCACGTACTCTGTTTGATTGGGTCCAAGTCACTTTGTTAGGGGACCTTCAAACATTTTGCGGTATAAAGTATCACGAACTAGGCAGTACCGTGCAGCTTTCCAGCGAAGTGCTTGAGCTTCTTTTTTATCTTCAGGCACAGTACCATTCTACAAAAAGTTTACAATTTCGTTTCTCCAATCCTAGGTTAAATTGTTAATTGTTACCTTATTTTTGTCCTGGTCGATTGCTGAATGAAATAAGTGAATCAAAATTGCATTGTCTTTATTTGTTACATCGGTAACTGTTGCGAGGTTAGCCAATGCATCTGCTTCTGCATTTTCCTCCCTGAGTATTTGCATAACCTTCCATGACTGGAATGTTCTTACTAGGTCTCGTGCCTTTTCCAGATATTGCTGCATCCGAGCCTCTCTAGCAGTATAAGTCCCATCCATCTGGTTTACCACTAGTTGAGAGTCACTTTTGATCATGATCTGCTCGATTGAGAGTTCTCGTGCTAGTTCAAGCCCTGCAATGACACCTTCGTACTCTGCTTCATTGTTAGTTCTGGGATAACATTTTATAGTTTGTCTTATCTTTTCACCCATAGATGATATTAAAAGAATTCCCAAATCGGCTCCTTTTACATTAGAAGAGCCGTCAGTAAATAGGGTCCATATTCTTGGATTAGCCCTGTTGAAGATTTGTAACTCTTTTTCCACTTCAGGGATTATGCTAGTATTAAAATCAGCGACAAAATCGGCTAAAACTTGAGACTTTATTGTAGTTCTAGGCTGATATATTATGTCATGTTCGCTTAATTCTATTGCCCACTTAGCTAATCTTCCGGATAACTCTTGTTTATGCAAAATATTTCTTAGTGGATATGAGGTTACAACAGTAATTGGGTGACATTGAAAGTACGGTCTTAACTTTCTAGCTGCCATGATTAGAGCTAAAGCTAATTTTTCTAGATGAGGATATCTAGTTTCAGCATCTAATAAAGATTTGCTTACATAATAAATTGGAGATTGTTTACCTCTGTCTTCTCTTACCAATACTACACTTACGATAATTTCTGCAACAGCAAGATAGACGTATAGACATCCCCCCTCCTTTGGTTTAACCAGTAGCGGGGGATTTGATAGATAGGCCTTGAGATCTTTGAGAGCCTGTTGACATTCTTCAGTCCATTTGAACTGATTCTGCTTTTTTAGAACTGAAAAGAATTTAAAACTCTTCTCCGAAGACCTGGAGATGAATCTTCCTAAGGCTGCAATTCTTCCTGTTAGTCTTTGAACTGATTCAACGCCAAAGGCGCATTTTTCTGGATTTAATTTCATGTTATACCTGCGTAGGATTTTGAAGGTAATTGAAAGATGCAGGAAATGATCTTCTGCTTGTGATGATTTCACCAGCATGTCATCAATATATACTTCCATTGTTTTCCGCAGATGTTCCTGGGTCATTAGCCTTTGATACGTGGCTCCAGCATTTTTTAGGCCAAAAGTCATGACTTTGTAATAATAAGTCCCCCTGTTTGTTATAAAGGAGTTTTTTTCCTCATCTGAGGGATCCATTTTATCTGATTATAACCAGAGTACGCATCTAGAAAGCTTAACAATTCATGACCTGCAGTGATATCAATCATTTGATCTATATGTGGTAATGGAAATAAGTCTTTAGAGCATCCTTTATTCAAATCTGTGTAATCTACGCATACTCTCCATTTACCATTCTTTTTGGGTACCACTACGGTATTAGCTAACCAATTAGGATATTTTACCTCATGTATTGAACCAATTTTCAAGAGTTTCCATACCTCTTCATCAATCATTTGGTTCTTGAATGGTCCCTGCTTTCTTTTCTTTTGCTTGACAGGCACAAATGATAGATCTTCATTTAGTTTATGAGTCATCACTTCTGGAGGTATACCTGTCATATCTGAACGGGACCAAGCGAAACAATATGTGTTAGCTTTTAAATATTCAATTAACTTACCTCTTCTCGTGGGACTTAGCCTCATGCCTATATGAACCTTTTGCTCAGGCTCTTGCTCGAACAGTGGAATAGCTTCGAGCTCCTCAGTAGTTGTTTTGATATGCTCGTCCTCTTCTGGCTCCTGAATGTCATCGGGTCTGGAATCCATGTACGTATGTTTTGATGTTGCCTCTGTGGTGATTTGGTTCACCTTCTCGTCACTATTTTCTTCCGTACCTGTTTGGGTGATTTCTTCATCTTTTGATAATTACTTATCGATTATCGATTTGTACATATGCTTATCGTTATCGTTTCAATAAGGTTTTGATTTTTTCGATTTCGATTTATCGATTTTTGGGGCTTATCGATTACACAAATAAGAAAATTTATGGGATTCCATGAAAAGTATATCGCTATTAAGTTAAGGTCGGGAAGGTCTTTTACTAAAGAATAATTGAGTGTACGTACCTACGAGAAATATAGTCTTGGTTATCCCCCTTTTTTATATCCTAGAAAGTTAATCTCTTAAACAACCATCCCTTTGGATTGCCAAAATCTTAACAGAGCATTGCAACCAAAATTAAATATAATTTGATTAATTTCTATATCAAATTGATATCAATTCTGCGTCTATATGCTAACCACAAAGAGTATAAAATTCATCATCAACGTCCATGTTTGCATCCCTATGTACAAATTTGAAAAATAATGAATAAAATCATATCACAACTACCCAAAGAAGACATAAAACCAACACTAACAGCAGAAGGAACTCACTTAATATCTTCTTTTTTGGTGCACAAGCTGACATTCATAAGGAGTCATTTACCGGCCATCAAATATTAGAATAAAATGAACTTATATAATGATGGAGCAGGAAAATACTTAATGATGCACCAAATTATGTTAGTTAATAATGATGAAGTGATAAATTGAACTGAGAATGTACATTAGTTAACAAAAGTCATAAAATTTATTTTAAAGACACGTGTAAATCTTTTGGTGCAGGTGCAAGGAATTATTTTGAACTAACCGTAAGGCAATCTTCAGGCTTAAAAACAGTGGGAACCATAGCAGCCGAAGCCTTAGAATCAGCATCTCCGCCTTACTCGACTGGTTTGGCTTCGGATGCACCAGCCTCGGAATTCGATTCGGACCCATCAGTAGAATCTGAACAAAAGAATCGTCGATAAAAATAAGGGCCCCGGCGATTCGAACTTCATAGCGAACCTAAAACCCGAAGCAAGGGCATATTCGAGTCAGTGCCACGGCGAACATGAGGGGTAAACGCCGTTGTGGCGGCGTGCAAACGATTCTGCAGACATGAGGATGCGAGAGCCTTCAACATTATTGCCAAAATTGATGGGAAAACGAGAGTTGGCTGACTATTTGGTGTACTAGTTTCGGCTAGTTAAAGTAGGGGAGGCACAGAACCGCCATTGATGAGCTTACTGGAGGAAGCCGTTTTATGTGACTTTCAAGTTAAAAGTCATGAAATAATAGGGTTAGGGACTTAGGGTAAAGTAAAGGGTAATATAGAATAAAGGTATATTTGTCTTTTTAGTATATCTTATCGATAAACCGATAACCGAAGAGGACAAAATCGAAATCGATAACTCGATATGGAAAATTTCGAAATCGAAATCGATAAATCGATAAACCGATATCGATAAACTAATAACAAATAATCGATTCAATTTATCGATAAACCGATTTGAATGTACGCCCCTAATTGTGAACTTGGTTATTCTTTTTCAAACTACTCCGTTCACCTCTTCTCCTCCGTGTATCACATTTACCGTTCTCTTTGGGGATGGTGGCTTTGGGGGCTCTTGCTTGTTCTTCATATTGTGATGACCCAAAAGGTCATCCTGTATACATTTAGCTAATCTGTGTCCCGAGGCCCCGAAAGCCTCCGTTAATCTCACCTCGATATGCGTGCACAACCCGAGCAGGTAGCCGGGAAGCTTTTATGTGAAAACTTGATAAAAAAATAAATTTTCTAATAATTAATTGATTAAAGTTGACTTGGTCAACATTGTTGGTAAATGGACCCGGACCCATGATTTGACGGTCCCGGAGGGTACGTAGGAAAATATGGGACTTGGGCATATGCCCGGAATCAAATTTCGAGGTCCCAAGCCTGAGAAATGAATTTTTAAAGAAAATTATTTTCTAATAAATTTAAAGGTTTTGTGAAAATGAATATTTATGTGAAAACTGTGTTACCGGGCCCGTATTATTGTTCCGGAGCCCGGAACAGGTTTAATATATGTTATGTGAGCTATATGTGAAATTTGGTGTTAAACGGACTTGAAATGACGTGTTTCGGATAAAAATCGGAATAATTGAACCTTATGAAGTTTTAAGAAAATTCTATGAGTTTTGAGGTTTAATTCATTGATTTTGATGATATTTTGGTGATTTAAATGCTTAAATAAGTCAGTAGGATGATTTGGGAGTTGTGTGTGTTTTTGGTTTTGAGACCCGAGGGCTCGGGTGAGTTTCGGGTAGTTAACGGGGTGTGCAAAGTGGAAAATTCTGGTGTTTTTGAGGATTTGATGGTGTCTGGTGTAATACCCTTCGCGAACGCGGCCAAGGGCTCGCGAATGTGAAGGGTAAATTATGGTGGCCTGGGTTTTACTCTACGCGAACGCGTAGAGGGAGACGCGAACGCGGAGCACTGAGCAGTGCTTCTATGCGAACGCGTCCCCGGGGGTGCGAACGCGTAGGCTTAGGGTGAGGTCGGGGGGCAGGGTAGGTTTGTTCTTCGCGAATGCGGGCATAGGCTCGCGAACGCGGAAGCCTAGGAATTTAGAACCTTCACGAACGCGGCCCTGGCTCCGTGAACGCGTAGGTCCCAGCTGCTAACCCTTCGCGAACGCGGCCAGTGGCCCGCGAACGCGAAGTGCAATTTTTCCCAGTGATTTTAAAATGTCAAAAACAGAAACATTAAGGGATTTAGCCCACTTCTTCTCAAACCTCTTCTTCCCCACTTCCCCTTAGGCGATTTTGAAGATTTCCATCACCATAGCTCCATAGGTAAGTGATTCCAACTCTATTTTCTTCCATTTATCTTCAACAACCACTAGAATCTAGGCCTAAAATCCTAAAATCAAAGTAGAAATTAGGGGTTTTGGGTAGAGTTAGGGTTTATGGGATTTTGGGTAATTCAACCTCAATTTGGAATCGAATTTCAAAACAAATTATATATTTGAACTCGTGGGGGTATGGGTAATCGAATTTTGGTCCGAACCTCGTGTTTGGACCAAGCAGGCCCGGGGTCGAATTTTGGTATTTTTGGAAGAATGCTAGGAATTGTATATTTAGGCTATGGGATTGTATTAATGAGTCATTATTGATGTTAATAAGTTAATTGTGTCTAGATATTGTCGTTTCGGAGTTGAATTCAAAAGGAAAGGCGGTATTAGAAGCTTGAATTGCTATTCTTGGGCCCGAGGTAAGTGTCTTGCCTAGCTTTGGTGACGGAATAGGTATTGTATGTTATGTGCTAAGTGTTTATCATGTTCAATGCATAGGTGAGGTGACGAATACCTATGCACTGTGTGTCAAGCATGCCCGTGAGTCCATTTTTTATGAAATTCTTATTATTATTTCCATATTCAATGTATTATGAAATTGTCTCTACTTGGAAGTTGATTGTTGTTGAAAATCCTTGTTGATGAACTTGCGATGTAATGGTTCTATTGAGGACCCAAATATAAAGGATATACGTGAAAAGATTGGTTATAGATGAGACCCTTGTCGGGCAACTATTATGATATTGACTGAGATATTCCCCTTGCTGGGTGATTATGATGTGTATTTCCACTATGCTATATTCCTTGCCATTTGATATTTGTCATTGTTTTGGTGAGGAAGAGTGTAAGGCACGAAGGGTGATGTCGTGCCATGATTAACATTGATTACATCATAAAATGCATAGTGAGGAAGAGAGTAAAAGCACGAAGGTTGATGTCGTGCCATGATTTATATTGCCTCACATTATACATTGCATTGTGAGGAAGAGAGTAAAAGCACGAAGGTTGATGTCGTGCCATGATTTATATTGCCTCACATTATACATTGCATTGTGAGGAAGAGAGTAAAAGCACGAAGGTTGATGTCGTGCCATGATTTATATTGCCTCACATTATACATTGCATTGTGAGGAAGAGAGTAAAAGCACGAAGGTTGATGTCGTGCCATGATTTATATTGCCTCACATTATACATTGCATTGTGAGGAAGAGAGTAAAAGCACGAAGGTTGATGTCGTGCCATGATTTATATTGCCTCACATTATACATTGCATTGTGAGGAAGAGAGTAAAAGCACGAAGGGTGATGCCGTGCCATGATTTATATTATCTTATATCATACATCGCATTGTGAGGAAGAGAGTAAAAGTACGAAGGGTGATGCCATGCCATTACATACATTGCTCGTGTTTATACTTGTTACGTTAGCATTCTTGTTAATTTGCTCTCTTGTTTTCTCCTATGTGTTAATTAATCGTTCTTAGCTTACTTGTTGCCCCCATTAACTTCTCTCGTATCCCAAGCTTATCTGGTTATTTCTGCGTTTGTCTGTGCTATATCTGGTAGAACTGTACATGTAGATTATCCTTGTCAAGTCTAGCCTCGTCACTACTTCGGCCGAGGTTAGGCTCTGCACTTACTCAGTACATGGGGTCGGTTGTACTGATGCTACACCTGCACTTCTTTATGTTGTGCAGATCCCGTAGCCGGACCCAGTGGACACCGTTAGAGGGAGTATCCTTCAGTCCACCCCGGAGATCTCAAGGTAGACCCGCATACGTTCGTGGGCCTTGGCGTCTCCTCTATCCCTATTTTTCCTATACTGTCTTGCTTATCTCCTAGTTTCTTAGACAATTCATGTATTATTTTCTTCAGACTTTGGATTTAGCACTCTTATAGATAGTTCGTGAGTTAGTGACTCCAGGTTCTGGGATTATTGCAACGGATTGTATTTTGTTATAACCACTTAGTCTCGAGATCTATCTACTTTTGTTATTAAAAAATTATAAATTGTTTCTAGTTAATTCTTTTAAATTCCGCATTATCATGTTAGTATTGTGTTACACCTTGGCCTGTCTAGAGGGTTCAACGTTAGACGCAGTCACGGCCTGAAGGTGAGATTTCGGGTCGTGACACATATATGCATGTTTACCTTTTTCACTGAACAGTTCTGTTATAGCCTTGTTTTAATAATTGTTCTACCTCACCTTGCAATAACTTGCAATCTGACGTTCTGTGTCCATGATCGTTATGGAACTCGCACTAGAAGTCTAGATTCCTTCTGTTTGGATTCGATCTCATTTCTTTGGACCATCAAACTTTATCACCCATGTTTCTTAATACTATAATTAACTCAGAAGTACTTACATTGAAGTTGTAGTCTCCAATTCTTGCGTTGCCTCTGTTTCGTTCATCTCGATCCTTCCTGGATCTTGATGAGGATGAGCTCGTATCTCTATTTGATGGTCTGTATTCTGACCGTGTGTTTTCAAACTTTGAACGAGTTTTTCGTCCCGAAGGTCCCATATATGGATCGTACATGTTCTTACATGTTCTACTTTCCGGTTCGGAGCGTCTAGAACTAGTTCTGTCTTCTGCTTTTGATTGAGCAATGGTATCTTCTTCTATTCGTAACTTGGTGTTGTACCTGTTATAGACATTGTTCCATGTCGTGGTTGCGAATTCTCTCAAGCTTTCCTTGAGTCTTCTCGTGGCTTCTGAGCTTCGATCATTTAAATTGCTTGCAAATGTCATTGCTGCCCAATTGTCAGGCACTCTTGGTAACAACATTCTTTCTCATTGAAACCTATCTACAAACTCACGGAGAAGCTCTGTGTCTCCTTGTTTTATTTTGAATATGTCTTCCATTCTTTTTTTCGACTTTTTGCGCACCAGAGTGTGCTTTTATAAAAGAATCTGCAAGCTCAGCAAAAGAGTCAATAGAATTTTCGGGTAAAAGAGAATACCATGTTAGCGCTCCTTTGGTGAGTGTCTCTTCGAACTTCTTGACCAGTACTGATTCAATTTCTTTTTTAGTCAAGTCGTTGCCTTTTACTCCTGTAGTAAAAGCAGTGACATGATCATGTGGATCGGTGGTCCCGTCCTACTTGGGAATATGGGGCATTTTGAATTTTTTGGGAATAGGCAAGGGTGTTGCACTTGGTTTCCAAGGTTGTTGAGAATATATATCAATGTCAATGCCCTTGATGACAAGTGGTACTCCAGGAATTTGCTCGATTCGATCGTTTCGTTCCTTCACTTGTTTCTGCAAGATTAGTAACAAAGATTGTAAATTTGAATTATTGGACATACCTGGTCTTGTTTCGAGAGACTCATTCGGAGTGCCTTTACTTCCAGAGTTTTCTAATCCGGATTGTGGATTTTCTACAGTTTCGGTGTTGTTAGGAGGAGGCGTAGGTGATACAGCTGGTAGCCCCCTCATGAAAGCTTGTAAGGCTTCATTCACATAGTCACCAACCATTTGTTTTACAGGGTCTTGTTCTCCTGTTTGTTCATTTCCATTGTGATCATTGTTTTGAGTCATAGATTTTTCTGGGGATTGATCCCTTGAACCTCGTGGGGATCCCTGAGGTGATGGAACTAGAGTTCCAGTTGTCCGTTGGTTGTTGTTATTAGTGTTCGACATGATTCACAAAAAGGTTGTTTGAGAAAAAACAAAGATTATCCGATTCTCGGTAACGGAACCAATTTGTTTCACCAAAGAATTAGATTCTCTGCCAAAACTATTTTAAGAAGTACTCGGGTTTCAGATAACCAAGAGAATATGCTAATAATTGTAATAAGACTTGCAAACAGAAAGCAGCAAAGATGCGTAAAAGTAAGTATATTTCAATAGTGGTTTGAACGTGTCTTTACAAGTTATATTTTACTCCCTTTTATAGGGAATTTCTTAATATAATGTCTACTCTTTTCAGTGATTGAGCATTAATGACTAATAATGACATTAATGTAACGTTACAATGATTAATCGCAACTGTTGCGTGAAGATTATGTAACATTTGGCTCATGGATTGAAGATCTTCGAATCTGCCCTTTATTCTGCCTTGATTCATTCTGACCGTGTCTCTTCATCTCCTCAATTAGATTGAGATTCCCGTATCTAATTACCTCGTGGGTATGTCGTTATGTTCCTCTTTGTCTCGTACCTCTTTGTAAAGTCTCGTCTAGTTGTCATGTTTTCATTGCTCCACATGGATTTCTTTGTCATCATAATTAGTACACGTGTGAAGCCTATTCTTACCAATACAATATCCCCTCTCAAAGCAAGCATGCATAACCACAATAGTTAAGAGAAAGAAGTGCAATAGTAACTGCAAGGTTATGTAATTAAGTTCTTGAAAATTTTCAAATATTTTTTTTAGGGAATACAATATCATTTTGTGTCCTGAAAGAAAATATATTTGCTTTTATAACTTTTTATATCGACAAAATAAGAGCTATCATATTCACTAAAGCTCCAACTTGAGTTTGGAGTCCCAAAAGCTCAATTCTTTGTGTTTGAACACCGAGTTTTCTCCACCAAAAAAAACACCTAGTGTTCTTCGTGTGAATTTTTTCTTATATATGATGAATGTTTAAAGTATTTTAAATTCATAACATTTTGGCTAAAGCTCAAATTTAGAGTTTATGAGATTATTGTTTGACAAGCTTTTTATGCACCATTTTAAAAATCTTGATTTTGAGGTTGAATTTGTAAATTTTGATGTTATTTCAATGATTTGATCGCACGAGCAAGTCTGTATGTTATTTTTACACTTGCGTGCATGTTTGGTTTAGAGCCCCGAGGGCTCGGGTGAGTTTTGAGTAAGCCACCGAGTGTTTGACACTTAAAAAACTAACTGGGATTTCAAAAGTTGAAGGTCCCAGGTTCAGTTCACTGAACTCAAAAGCGTGGCAACGTTTAGAACTCTACGGCCACAGATTGCATTACGCCGCAACGCCCGGAATTCCGCTGACCGAGATTGTTGAAGGCAGGATTCTGCTGCCGCGCCCCTTATTCCGCTGACAGCGGTGGGGCAAGGTCCAAGATTCCGCTGCAACTGAATTTTACCGCTGGCTGCGGTGGTCTAGCCTGAGGAGCAAGTATAAATACGAGACTTTTAATTATTTTACAACTTTTCAAAAATAATAAAACCCTATGACAAAAGAGGCGATTTTCCAAAATATTATTTCTTCCCCAAATCATTGGTAAGTGATTTCTAACTCATCTCTTTCAATCCTTAACTACTTTTTACAAGATTTTAACCTAGAATCTAGAAATATTCATGGTAGGATTAGGAATTTTTGGAAAAACTTAGGAAAACCCATAATTTTTTCAATAAAGTTAATTCCTTTAACATTAATTAATGATATTAAACTCAATTATGATTATATACGAGTGAATTGAAGGCAAGTTCTACAGAAAAAGTTGTGATAGAGCAGTAAGTGACCTGCTGAATTGAGGTAAGTGCTTGGTTTAACCTTGACTTGAGGGAATAGGAATCCCCAACCTAGATGTTATGTGAATTGCATGTGTGTGGTGTATAAGTGAGGTGACGAGTATCTATGCACTACCAAATTTCCTGTTGAACATGATCCCTTCCCCATCCCCAATTATTTGATTCCTGATTTACTTGTTTGTATGATTTCTATGCCTCCATGTCTACCCGTTTCCATCAATCTGTTGTGAAGTATTGTTTTATGAAATTCGGAAATATTAGTTGTGATCCTGGAATCATGACGATATATATGTAAGGTTGAACTAGTTGACAGTGCTCTACGAAATTTACGAATTTTGGTAGGTTTCATTGTGAAATGATAGTTGAGGAGGTTTATGAGTAATACGATTTTTCCGATTACACTTGTTGAGAAAAAAATATTATTAGTATGAAAGGCAGTTTCCTGAATTGTGAAATCTTTATAAATGAAAGTAATGTGATTGTCTGGTGGGAGCGGGCTGCACACCACAACAAGGAGTGATAAGGGTGGACATGTGGGATCGGATTGCACGTCGCAACAGGAGAAATAAGGGTGATGTGAATATAGGGAGGAGGAGTAAGGGAGGACAGGTGGGAGAGGGTTGCGCGCCGCAACAAGGAGTAATAAGGGAGAATATATATGATTTATTTATTATTTACTGATTTTAAACCCAAGGAACGGAAAACTTTCGATTTTACTCTACTATTTCTCATATTTCGCACCTACGATTATTTTAAAGATGAAAGTTGGAAAGTGGAAACTCATGTGAGAATTGGGTTATAGATGAGACCTGGAAAAAAAAGTGGTTGAGTAATTTTATTTTTTGTTCAGTTTATTACTTTGTTTAGATAGAAGTACTTTTCCTGCTTTATGTTACAATATGCACAAGTTATGTTATAAAACGCCCCGTCGTAGCCTCGTCACTGCTTCGTCGAGGTTAGGCTCGGCACTTACTCGGTACACGGGGTCGGTTGTACTCATACTACACTCTGCACTCTTTTGTGCAAATCTAGGTACTGGTCAAAGCTGATCCTTTGAGCATAGTTGGGCAGCATTATCACGGAGACACGAGGTAGATCTGCTGGCGTCCGCAGATTCCTGGAGTCTTCTCCTATTTTTACTTAGATATTGTTTTTAATTCATTCAAAAACAGAAATACATTTCTTTCAGCCAATTTATTGTAGTATTCTATAGTGGTTCGTGAAATTGTGACACTAGACCCTGGGTAGTTTATAGTTATTATTATTAGCTCGTGGTTCTTTTATTATTCCAAATATTATTTATGATATCAGTTGTTGAGAAATATTAGATTCATCATTTGTTTTTAAATTGTTTAATTAGGTTTAAGTAAGTATTCAAATGAAAAGGTTAATTAAGTTCTAACATTGGTTTGCCTAACAAGTGTGGTGTTAGGCCCCATCACGATCCCGAGGGTTGGGAATTTGGGTCGTGAAAAGTTGGTATCAGAGCTCTAGGTTGCGTAGGTCTCACAATTCACGAACAAGCTTGGTAGAGTCTGAAGGATCGGTACAGAGACGTCTGTACTTATATCTCAGAGGCTATAAAGTTAGGAACAAACTCATTTTTATTTCTACTCTATCGTGCGATTCTTGATATCTCAAAATGGCGATAGAACTCTTCTATTCTCTCGCATATGGCAAGAACGCGTGCTTTCTCTTCCGCTAACCAACAGTCCGGTCCAACAGCTGCAGCTGCTCCCACTAGGGGCAGAGGCCGAGGCAGGGGAAGGACACAACTTGTTACCCACACAGCAGCCCCAGCTCCGGAGCCCCAAATTGAGATTAATGAGGGAGTTCCAGCTCAGACTGTTCCAGCGGGACCAACTCAGGTCCCAGAGGGGTTTATTATCACCCCCGTGCTTCATGATGCTTAGGTCCGATTTGTGGGCTTATGGATAGCGTAGCCCAGACATGCACACTCCTTGTGATAGCAGTTGTATCTCAGGCTGGAGGAGGAGTCCAGACTCCTACTACTCACACTCCTGATCAGACTACTCCTCAAGTTCAGACCCCAGCAGCTAATCTGGTTGGGGTAATACAGCCAGTTGCTACAACGCCGATTGTTGATGGGGCAGCTATGTCCTCAGATGCTTTGTGGAGATTGAACAAGTTCATTAAGCTTTTCCCTGTTCACTTCAGTGGTGCTAATTCAGAGGATCCTCAGGAATATCTGGATAGTTGTCATGAGGTTCTGCGTAATATGGGTATTTTGGAGACCAATGGGGTCCATTTTGCCGCTTTTCAGATGACTAGTTCCGCCAAGAAATGGTGGAGGGATTACTTGTTGACTAGACCAGTAGGATCACCTGCTTTGACTTGGGATCAGTTTTTGCATCTCTTTTTGGAGAAGTTTTTTCCTATCACTACTAGAGAGGAGAATCGTCGTCTGTTTGAGCGACTTCAGCAGGGCAGCATGACTGTGACCCAATACGAGAACCGCTTTGTGGATTTGTCTAGGCATGCTATTCTTTTGTTGCCCACAGAGAGAGAGAAGGTCAGGCGATTTATTGAGGGCCTTGCTCAGCCCATCAGTTTGCAGATGGCCAAAGAGACAAGGATTGAGATATCTTTTCAAGATGCAGCAAATGTGTCTAGGAGAGTCGAGTCGGTTCTTGGGATAGGAGGTCAGGGGTCAGACAAAAGACCTCGCCATTCTGGTGGTTTCAGTGGTGCCTCATCTGGCGGTAGGATTTCATTTAGTAAAGGCCAGTCTTCCAGGCCATTTCATTCAGCACTACAGGCTTCACATGGTACTTCAGGTGGTCGTGGTTCTCACACACCTTCTTCTGCTCAGCCAGTCTACAGTGCACCATCATCTCCTATTAGAGAACCTCCTCTGCAGAGTTATTATCGAGGTCAGCTAGTCTGTCAGGGTTAGTCTTCATATCAGGAGGGATGCTTCGAGTGTGGTGAATATGGTCATGTTCGAAGAGCTTGTCCGAGACTTTCGGGTAATCAGCATTAGTACTAGGGTTCCCGTGCTATAGTTCCAGCACCACCTGCCCAGCCAGCCAGGGGTAGGGATCAAGTAGCTAGAGGTAGAGGCCAAAATGTTAGAGGTGGAGGTCAGGGCGCTAGGGGTGGAGGCCAACCCGCTAGAGGTGGAGGTCAGCCTATCAGAGGTCCTCCCAGAGACATAGTTCAGGGTGGTGGAGCCCAGCCCCGACTTTATGTGTTTCCAGCTAGACCCGAGGCGGAGTCCTCCGATGTTGTTATTACAGGTATCATTTCAGTTTGTGATAGAAATTCCTCCATTTTTTTGATGTGGGGTCTACTTATTCCTATGTTTCATCCTATTTTGCCTCGTATTTGATTTTGCCCCGTGATTCCTTGAGTGTTCCTGTTTATGTGTCTACACCGATGGGGGATGCTATTGTGGTAGGTCGTGTGTATCGTTAATGCGTAGCAGTCATTGAGGGTCTTGAGACTAGTGTGGATCTTTTGCTTCTAGACATGGTCGATTTTGATGTTATATTGGGCATGGATTGGTTGTCGCATTATTATGACATCTTGGACTGTCACGCCAAGACAGTTACCTTAGCTTTGTCAGGGTTTCCTAGATTAGAATGGAAATGGACTCCTGGTCATTCTCCTAGTAAAGTGATTTCTTATGCCAAGGCTCGTCGTATGGTTGAAAAGGGGTGTTTGGCCTATTTGGCTCACATTCGTGACTCCGATGCCGAGGTTTCTTCTAAAGAGTCAGTTCCTATCGTTCGTGAGTTTCCCGAGGTATTTCCTGCAGACTTGCCGGGAATTCCACCCGACAGGGATATTGATCTTTGTATTGATGTGGCTCCGGGCACTCATCCCATTTCTATTCCTCATACCGGATGGCCCCACCAGAATTGAAAGAAGTGAAAGAGCAATTGCAAGACTTGCTTGATAAGGGTTTTATAAGACCTAGTGTCTCGCCTTGGGGTGCACCAGTTTTGTTTGTGAGAAGAAGGATGGTTCAATGAGGATATGTATAGACTACCGGCAGTTGAACAAAGTTACTATCAAGAACAAATATCCATTGCCGAGAATTGATGATTTATTTGATCAACTACAGGGTTCCAGCGTGTTTTTGAAAATTGATCTGAGATCTGGTTACCACCAGTTGAAGATTAGGGCATCCGATGTTCCTAAGACAGCCTTTCGGACGAGGTATGAGCACTATGAATACTCTTTCGTGATCGTGTTCATTGATGACATTCTTATATACTCCCGCAGTCGTGAGGAGCATGAACAACACCTCCGTATAGCACTCCAAAATTTGAAAGATAATCAGATGTATGCTAAATTTTCAAAATGTGAGTTTTGGTTAGATTCATTAGCTTTCTTGGGTCATATCGTATCAGCATAGGGTATTCAAGTAGATCTTAAGAAGATAGAGGCAGTCAAGAACTGGCCTAGACCCACTACAACCACGGAAATCAGGAGCTTCTTAGGTTTGTCGAGCTACTACTATCATTTTGTTGAGGGGTTTTCATCCATAGCAGCACCAATGACTAAATTGACTCAAAAAGGTTCCCCATTTAAATGGTTAGACGAGTGCGAGGCGAGCTTTCAAAATCCCAATACAGCCTTGACTATAACACCGGTGTTGGTGTTACTATCAGGTTTTTCTTCTTTCACGGTTTATTGTGATGCTTCCCGAGTTGGACTTGGAGCAGTATTGATGCAGGATGACAGGGTGATTGCATATGAATCTCGGCAGTTGAAAGTTCATGAGAAGAATTATCATGTCCATGACTTAGAGTTGGCAACCATTGTTCATTCGGTAAAGATTTGGAGGCACTATCTCTATGGTGTGCCATGTGAGATTTTCACCGATCATCGTAGTCTCCAGTACTTGTTCAAGCAAAAGGATCTAAATGTGACACAGAGAAGATGGTTAGAATTGTTGAAGTATTATGATGTCACTATATTATATCATCCAAGGAAGGCCAATGTGGTGGCCGATGCATTGAGTAGGAAGTCGGCGAGTATGGGCAGCCTTGCATTTATTCCAGTCGGTGAGAGACCATTGGATTCAGATATTCAGACTTTGGCTAATCAGTTCGTGAGGTTGAATATTTCACCCGGCAGTGTTCTAGCTTGTACAGTCGCTCGGTCTTCTTTAATTGAGCGTATCAGAGAGAGGCAAGATGATGACCCGCATTTGATGGTTCATAGGGACACAGATTGGCACGGTGGTGCCAAGAAGGTTACAGTTGGTGAAGACGGTGTTTTGAGGATGCATGGTCGTATATGTGTTCCAAATGTTAATGGCCTTCATGAGTTGATCCTTGAGGAGGCTCACAGTTCTAAGTATTCTATTCACCCTGGTGCAGCCAAAATTTATCAGGATTTGAAACAACATTATTGGTGGAGAAGGATGAAAAAGGATATTGCTCGTTGTTTGAATTGTCGGCAAGTGAAGTATGAACATCAAAGACCCGGTGGTTTACTTCAGCAGATAGAGATCCCTGAGTGGAAGTGGGAGTGTATCACTATGGACTTCGTTGTTGGACTCCCATGGACTCAGAGGAAGTTTGACGCGGTTTGGGTTATTGTGAATAGGCTGACTAAATCAACACATTTCATTCCTATGGCAAGTACTTATACTTCGAAGTGGTTGGCATAGATATATATTCGAGAGATTGTTCGCCTTCACGGTGTGCCCGTGTCTATCATTTCTGATCGAGGTACGCAGTTTACCTCACACTTTTGGAGGGTAGTTCAACGTGAGTTGGGTACTCGAGTTGAGTGAGCATAACATTCCATCCTCAGACGGACGGGCAGTCCAAGCGTACTATTCATATCTTGGAGGATATGCTTCGTGCTTGTGTTATTGACTTTGGAGGTTCTTGGGCTTAGTTCTTTCCATTAGCGTAGTTTGCTTATAATAACAGTTATCAATCGAGCATTCATATGGCTCCTTATGAGGCATTATATGGTAGACGATGTAGATCACCAGTTGGATTGTTTGAGCCGGCAGAGGCTCAGTTATTGGGTACAGACTTAGTTCAAGAGGCCTTGGATAAGGTCAAGATTATTCAGGATCGACTTCGTGCAGCTTAGTCTAGGCAAAAGAGTTATGCCGATCGTAAGGTTCATGATGGGGAATTCATGGTTGGAGAGCGGGTATTGCTTCGGGTATCACCCATGAAGGGTGTTATGAAATTTGGGAAGAAGGGTAAGTTGAGCCCTAGGTATATCGGGTCGTTTGAGTTTCTTGATAAAGTGGGGGAGGTAGCTTATAGACTTGCGTTGCCTCCAGGGTTATCCCCAGTTCATCCGGTGTTCCACGTGTTTATGCTCCCGAAATATCATGGTGACCCGTCGCACGTGTTAGATTTCAGTTCTGTCCAATTAGACAAAGATTTGACTTATGAGGAGGAGCCGATAGCCATTTTAGACAGGCAGGTTCGTCAATTGAGATCAAAGAGCTATCCTTCAGTTTGAGTGCAGTGGAAAGGCCAGCCCGTTGAGGCAGCTACTTGGGAGTCTGAGTCGGACATGCAGAGTAGATATCCCCACTTGTTTTCCAATTCAGGTAATCTTCTATGTCCGTTCGAGGACGAACGTTTGTTTTAGAGGTGGAGATTGTGATGACCCAAGGGGTCATTTCATGAATTAAGACTTTATTCCAAGCTTATTAGCCTTAAAATGATTATTTTTTAATTACCTCGAATTGTGCACGCAATCCAGGCGTGAAATAGGAAAGCTTTTAAATGGAAAAAAATATGAGAAAACAGTAACATTTTAGAGTTAAATTTGATTTTAGTTGACTTTGGTCAACATCTTGAGTGAACGGACCCGGATCTGTGTTCCGACGATCCCCGGAGATCCGAAGTAAAATATGGGACTGCCCGAAATTGAATTCCGAGGTCCCTAGCCTTAGGAAACAATTTTTGAAGAAAATAGGTATACTGAAATTTTAAAGGAAATAAAGAAATGATTATTGTTTGAACTCATTGGTATCGGGTCCGTATTTTGGTTCCGGAGCCCGGTACAGGTTTGTTATAATGTGAAAGTCGTACTTGTAAAATTTGATGAGAATCGGAATTGATTTGACATGATTTGGAAGTCCGGATGAGAATTGATGAAATTTGAGTGTTCTTGAGAAAAATCTTGATTTTGAGGTTGAATTTGTATATTTTGATGTTATTTCAATGATTTGATCACACGCAAGTCCGCATGATATTTTTAGACTTGCGTGCATGTTTGGTTTGGAGCTCCGAGCGCTCGGATGAGTATTAAGTAGGCCACGGAGTGTTTGACACTTAGAAAAATAACTGGGATTTCAAAAGTTGCAGGTTCAAGGTTCAGTTCTCTGAACCCAAAAGCGTGGTAGCGTTTAGAATTCTGCGGCCGCAGATTGCATTCCGCCGCAGCGCCCGGAATTCTGCTGACCGCGGTTGTTGAAGGCAGGATTCCGCTGCCGCGCCCCTTATTCCGCTGACAGCGGTGAGACAAGGTCCAGGATTCCGCTGCAGCGGAATTTTACCGCTAGCAGCAGTGGTCTGGCCTGAGGCGCAAGTATAAATACGGGGCTTTTAATTATTTTACCACTTTTCGAAAATAATAAAACCCTAGGACAAAAGAGGCGATTTTCCAAAATATTTTTTCTTCCCCAAATCATTGGTAAGTGATTTCTAACTCATCTCTTTCAATCCTTAACTACTTTTTACAAGATTTTAACCTAGAATCTAGAAATTTTCATGGTAGGAGTAGGGATTTTCGGGATAAACTTAGGAAACCCCATGATTTTTTCAATAAAGTTAATTCCTTTAACAATAATTAATGATATTAAACTCAATTATGATTAGATACGAGTGAATTGAAGGCAAATTCTAAAGGAAAAGTTGTGATAGAGCAGTAAGTGGCCTGCGGAATTGAGGTAAGTGCTTGGTTTAACCTTGACTTGAGGGAATAGGAATCCCCAACCTAGATGTTATGTGAATTGCATGTGTGTGGTGTATAGGTGAGGTGACGAGTATCTATGCACCACCAAATTTCCTGTTCAACATGATCCCTTCCCCATCCCCAATTATTTGATTCCTGATTTACTTGTTTGTATGATTTCTATGCCTCCATGTCTACATATTTCCATCAATCTGTTGTGAAGCATTGTTTTATGAAATTCGGAAATATTAGTTGTGATCCTGGAATCATGACGATACATATGTAAGGTTGAACTGGTTGACAGTGCTTTACGAAATCTACGAATTTTGGTAGGTTTCATTATGAAATGATAGTTGATGAGGTTTATGAGTAATACTATTTTTTTATTACACTTGTTGAGAAAAATTATTATTAATATGAAAGGAAGTTGCATGAATTGTGAAATCTTTATAAATTAAAGTAATGTGATTGTTTGGTGGGAGCGAGTTGCACGCCGTAACAAGGAGTGATAAGGGTGGAGAGGTGGGATCGGGTTGCACGCTGCAACAAGAGAAATAAAGGTGATGTGAATATTGGGAAAAGTAATAAGGGAGGACATGTGGGAGAGGGTTGCGCGCCGCTACAAGGAGTAATAAGGGAGAATATATATGATTTATTGATTATTTACTGATTTTAAACCCAAGGAACGGAAAACTTTCTATTTTACTCTATTGTTTCTCATATTTGGCACCTACGATTATTTTAAAGATGAAAGTTGGAAAGTGGAAACTCATGTGATAATTTGGTTATAGATGAGACTTGGAAAAAAAAAGTTGTTGAGTAATTTTATTTATTGTTCAGTTTATTACTTTGTTTAGCTAGAAGTACTTTTCCTGCTTTATGTTACAATATGCACAGGTTATGTTATAAAACTCCCCGCCGTATCTTCGTCACTACTTCGTTGAGGTTAGGCTCGGCACTTATCCAATGCATGGGGTCGGTTGTATTGATACTACACTTTGCACTCTTTTATGCAGATCCAGGTACTGGTCAAAGCTGATCCTTTGAGCATAGTTGGGCAGCATTATCTCGGAGACACGAGGTAGATCTGCTGGCGTCCGCAGATTCCTTGGAGTTTACAACCGATGTAAGCTTTCTTGTTGGGATCGTTGACATCTAGCTAAACGGGGTCGAGGTCCCCTATAGTCGATCATGCAGCCTCGGCCACATCAGGGTCTTTGATGGCGTCGTCTACCAACCTCGATCCCATTGATTGCTATGCTTCCTTATATTTGTCTTTCATTTGTTGAGTGGTCGTACAGTCTAGGGCGATGCAGTATCATTCTTGGGATGTACGTTGTTCCCCGCGTATGTTGAATATCCCCATGGAGTTGGAAATTTGATGACTTGGTACAAGCTGGAGGGTATAACTTTCATGGTGTGTATCCACGGTCACCCTATTATGGCGTTGTATGCCGTGTCGTGGTCCATAATGTGGAATGTGGTCTTCAGAGTGACGCCACCCGCCAGGACGGGGAGTGTGATCTTGCAAGATGTTCGTTCAACTGCATTGTTAAAACCTGTTAGTGTGATGCAGTGTGGTACTATCTTGTCCTCGAGTTTCATTTGTGTGAGTACTTGGGGATGGATAATACACGCGCCGCTCCCGTCATCCACCATAATCCGTCTTACGTCGGTACCTAAAATTCATAAAGTAATAACAAGAGCGTCATAGTGAGGGAATGCCAAACCGTTGGTATTTGACTTATCAAAGATGATACTTTCTTCAAGTTCATCATACCGTTCGTGGGTGATCGACCGTTTAAGCTTGTGGGTCGTGATGAACTTCACGCCATTGATGGAAGCATCGTCTTCATCGTCGATGATCATGTGGATGGTGCGGGCTGGTAAGGATGGGTTCGGCGGTCCTTGATGTTGTTCGCGCCCTCCGTAGATCGTGTGTATGACCTATAATGAAAGCTCTACAAGACTTACTAAACTAAATACTTAGTTAAATAAATATAAAAAACGAAAATGAATAGTACATGGCAAATGCATGCAACGTGATTGTGCGGGGGGTTTTGACTTTTGAGTCCCAATTATGGATACTTCTTCATTTACAACTTAGTAAGCAATAAGTCACGTTACTAATCACAGAAGTTATGATTTGATGATTGTGAGTTCAGGATTCTAGTTCGTCTATGTTACTGGATTCTAAATTAACAATTATATATATTTAGTGTATTTTTAAGACAAAATACATAATATGACCAAAGTTACTGGATTCGATCAAATTCGCTAGCTCTATGCTATCTCCGCCCCTGACTAACAACACTTTACACTCATAACTCTTGCTAATTAAATATGGATTTAATTTGAGATAATCCATCAATTGATGGTTTAACCATTTATATTTTATGCTACTTATATTTTAGAAACTTTCCTAATCCGTTTTTCCTTGAAAAAAAAAAAACACATTGTTTTTGGTTTGTCAACGACATGGATGAAAAAATATTTATCAACCACGTATTCTTTGTTGTCACCGCAAGTTAACTTAACACAACCTCGCATACGTAGATAACACTTAGCTAGCGTTTAGTCTTAAATTTTTAAATTTATTTTAAAAAAATTGTTTTGGGTGTAGTTTAGTTTGCATATGAAAATAATATTCATTATCATTATCATAAATCATAGTCCCGAATATAAATAAATTTGGTACAAATTATCATTTTTATAATGCACAACATAATACACTATTAGATGACTGAGAAGACGAGCAAAAATTGTTACAAAATAATAAATAGTGAGCTCTTTTGTAAAATATAAAAGTTTGAAGCAATTTTAAAACATAAAATAGCTGGTTTTGGGATTTGGGTTTGAATTTTAGGAATTCGCCAAAATATGAATAAAATTTATGAACAAACATGTACTTTTCACAAAAAAAAATATCAAAAAAGAAATTGGTAAAATATATGACCAAACCGGTCCTTAATATGGCACAATCATGCAATGATTACTATGTCGGGTTGGACGAGAATTAAAAAGATATAAAACTTTTTATCTGGCTCGCTAGAAGTAAACTCGCTTGGCCAAGATCATATTACGCCTCTAATATTTTTTTATTCGTAAAATATACCACATTGTTGCATATTATAATAATAACATAATATTTTCAACACAAATTGATCCGATGCGATAAATAAACATAAATATTCAAATCTCATATATGCAACTCTAGTTTGTTATCTTATTTAATAAGACGAATATTTCTCACTTTTAATAGGTACGAAAGTTAAAAGTAAATATAAAAACTACTTTTCCTCTTAAAAAGATGATAGCTATATTAAGACTGCACTAAAAGAGTACTGCAAAAATATGTACGTACATAATTTACTCAAATAACAACTTTGATACAATTATTACCTTTCTTTAAAAAAATAGTTTATTAATCGCTCCAAACAGTTTTCATTCAAATATTCCATATTATCATAACTATATATAAAAAAAAATCTGATTAGTTTGCTCCTACTAATTTGTCATAATATTTATGTTGATACGAGATTTTTTCCATAGACACTACATTATACTGCCGAATACTAAGATCGTAAATAACAATTTTAACATCGCTAATTTTGGGGGAGTAGAGATATGATGTTAACACCATCTAGAGACAAGTCTCAATATCGATAAATAGCACGCCACTATGTCAACTTGAAATGAGTTATCAAGGGATTTCAGGAGCGTAAAAATATTTTGAGTCAACAAACTCGGGCTCAATCATCTCGAAATTTGAAAAATGGGTGTCCCCAACACCCTTTGGAGCTAGATAAACATTTTCATATTAGACAAAAGAAAAAAGAGGGGGGGAGTGGGGTGAGATGGGTAAACATTTTCATATTAGACAAAAGAAAAAAGAGGGGGTGGGATGGGGTGGGGCCGCGGGGGTGGCAATAGCTTGTTCTAGAAGACTTCATTGGACCATGGTAGAAACTAATTCTATAAAAATCTGTATTCAACTATAGATTGGACAAATAAATTATCTTTCTATTAATTATATTCTTTGGCGAAAGAATTTTCATTTCATGTCATGCATTTTAATGGCATTTTTTCAAAAACAAAATATGGACAAATTAATTTAACAATTTTTAAAAAATAAATAAATAATATATTGATTAACCTGCTTTTTGCAACTCTGCACAAGTCTTAACCACATTAAAAATCAAATTGACAGTTCTTTTTATATCTTTTCATCTCCCTTTTTCTTTTTCGTTTTCTTTGTAATAAAAAAGGTTTCACATTTTCTATCGCATATGCTTTGTTTTATACTGATACTCTTTTTTTCTTAGTTTGGTATAAAAAATGACATATTTTTATTGCTCCTTTGTACCAGGCGCGACCCTTGCTGAAGGAAAGTAAAACAACTGCTTTAGGCCCCACATTTATAGGGGGCCCATTTTATATTATACCTAATAGGCTATGTATAAGTTTTAAAAAATGATATGTGAAGTGGAAAAAATTAATTTCTTTTTTAACGAGTATAGAGAAGAAGGGTTTGCAACTGCTATGATTTCTGCCAAGAAAATTACACTTGAAATGAATATTGAGCCCCAATTTCGTACGAAACGTATGATATACATGAAGTAACAATTTGATGAGAATGTTGATAATAAATCTCAAAATCTTTCAAAGAGACCTTTGGAGTTGATTACTTTATACATAATAAACAAGGCTATTTTTTCTTCAAAATAGATGTGAAGCATATGAAAATATTTTTGATTTTCTATTTAGCGGTAAAAATTAAGATCACTAGATGATGAATTTTTTTAAAATATTGTCTTAAGCTTGATTGTTCCTTAAAGCATAATAATCAATTCGATATTGATGGTTTAGATTTATTTTCGGAATTAAAAAATATTTTAAAAAATAGTACAATTAGAAGAAAACAATCTAATTGATACACTCGGTCAAATAAAAAAATAATTCTTTCTCCAATACCTATATTAAGATCAATACTGATAATGGTGCTATTGGTATGTGCAACTGTTGCTTAAACTTTTTTTGGCGGATCAAAGAGTTTTCATCACAAATTGAAATATATACAATGATAAGAATTTAGAAGAGAAGGATTAATTTTTGAATGACCCTTCTTTAATTTTTTAAACTTTAATTTTTGTTCAAACAAATATGTGAAGATAATACTTATGATTTATCTCTCTTATTTAACCGTAGCTTTTATAACGATATTATTCAACAAATTTCATGAAATCCAAACTAAATTTACCATTTTCGTGATTGTATAACAATTTTTTTGGAACGAACTCAAACAATGCTTTAACATTTTTTTTGTCATTAACCAATTAGCAATGCGAGAAAAAAAACAATTACCAAGGGACTTGACCTATAATAAAGTCAACCTTGAAAAAATGCCTGCAATGATTGGACTCCTGTTCTTCTTCCTTTTTTGAAGTTTGACTAATTTAAATTTTGAACTCCTTATGGTGTTTCCAAAAGATTGGAACAACACCCAGTGATGTTTTCAAGCACACTCAATAACACTCGTTTCAAAATTAATCTCAATCTGAGTTTGTTTTCAAAGTCAAAATCTCAAATATGGTTCAAACTTAAAGCTTCAGCCTTCAATGGAGTTCTTTGTTTTTAATCAATCAAATTTTCGATTTGAGAAACTTGAGTTCCAATAATCGATGTTTTATAATTGTATACACTAGAGGGAAGAGAATACTAAACCTAGTAGCAAGGATGAGGCAAATTCGTAACTGAACAACTTCATATCTTGTTCAGAGATGGAGCTTCGCACTTGGAGTTGAAGTGTGGTTATATATGTCACGACCTCAAATCCTAACAGGTCGTAATGACGCATATCGTGGAACTAGGCTAGCCAACCATCACATAACTACACATTTGTTTAACCGAATGTCTCAAAATAATTAATAATATTCAAGCAAGTATAAAATTTACTAAGTCTTTAAACAAGCATAATGAAAACTAACAGTCTAAACAAATCCCCCATGTGATGACCCACAAGGTCATCCGAAGTAATGCTAGCTAAATCTATATTTCGAGGCCCCGAAAGCCTCCGTTAATCTCATCTTGATATGTGTGCGCAGCCCGGGCGTGTAGCCGGAAAGTCTTTATGTTGAAATTTGATGAAAATAAAATTTTATGATAATTAAATGAATAAAGTTGACTTCGGTCAATATTTTTGGTGAACGGACCCGGAACCGTGATGTGATGGTCCCGGAGGGTCCGTAAGAAAATATGGGACTTGGGCGTATGCCCGGAATTGAATTCCGAGGTCCCAAGCCCGAGAAATGAATTTTTAAAGAAAATTGTTTTCTGAAAATAATAAAGGTTTTTGAAAATAAAAAATTATGTCAAAAACCGTGTTACCGGGCCTGTATTATGATACTGGAGCCCGGAACAAGTTTATTATATGTTATGTGAGTTATCTGTGAAATTTGATGTAAAACGGACTTGAAATGACGTGATTCGGATTAAAATTGGAAAACTTGAGTTTTATGAAGTTTTAAGAAAATTTTAAGAGTTTCGAGGTTTAATTCGATGAATTTGATGATTTAAAAGCTTGAACAAATCTGTAGGATATTTTGGGAGTCGTGTGTGTTTTTGGTTTTGAGCCCCGAGGGCTCGGGTGAGTTTCGGGTAGCTAACGGGGTGTGAAAACATGAAAAATCTGGTGTTCTTGGCCTGTTTCTGATGTCTGGTGTAATACCCTTCGCGAACGCGGCCAAGGGCTCGCGAACGCGAAGGGTAAATAGTGTGGCTTGGGTTTTGTTCTACGCGAACGCAGGGGTACGGTCGCGAACGCGGAGCTATGGGGGGAACTGCTCTACGCAAATGCGACGCCCCTCTCGCAAACGCGTAGTGTTATAGGGTGGGGTCTGGGGTCAGGTAGGTTGTTCTTCGCGAACGGGGGCAGAGGCTCGCGAACGCGAAAGGTTAGGGAGTCAGACCTACGCGAACGCGGCCCTGGTTCCGCGAACGCATAAGTCCCAGCTGCCAACCCTTCGCGAACGCGGCCAATGGCCCGCGAACGCGAAGGGTAAATCCCTCCAGTGATTTTAATAACCCAAAAACAGAACCATTTCGGGATTTCTCCCATTTTTCACAACTCTTCTTCCTCCCCAACCCACCTAGGCGAATTTTGAAGAACTTTTCCTCCATAGCTCCATAGGTAAGTATTGTTAACATCATTTCCTCTTACTTTCGTCAACTAATCACTAGATTCTAGGCCTAAAAATATGGAATCAAAGTAGAAATTAGGGATTGTAGGTAGAGTTAGGTTATTGGAAATTTTGGGTGATTCAACCTCAATCTGGGGTCGAATCTTAAAACAAATTATATATTCTAACTCGTGGGGTTATGAGTGATCGAGTTTTGGTCCGAGCCTCGTGTTTGGACCAAGCAGGCCCGGGGTCAATTTTTGGTATTTTTTGGAAGGATAGTAGAAAATGTATAATTAGGCTTCGAAATTGGTTTATTGAGTATTTATTGATGTTAATAAATCCATTATGTCTAGATTTCATCGATTCAGAGTTGGATTCGAGAGGGAAGGCGGTATTAGAGGCTTGACTTGCACTTTGGAGCCGAGGTAAGTGTTTGGCCTAACCTTAGCTTGAGATATTAGGTATAGAGTCTTGTTTGCTATGTGTAATTCATGTCCAACGTATAGGCGGGGTGACGAGTGCCTATATGTTGCGGTCAAGCATGCCCGGGAGTCAATTGTGACGAATCATACCGTGTTCTTAATATTCTCCGTACTATGAGTAATTGGTGATTTAGAAGTGATACCTTGATGTTGTATCATGACATTGGGAGTTATTGTGTTATTTGTTTCAGTTGAGGCTCTTACTGTCAAAATTGTATTTCGGATGCGAGGTTGGTTATAGCTGAGTCCCTTGCCGGGACGATAGAATTTTATTGAGTATTTCCATACACTTGAGACTTCTTATTG
>ML263060.1:104723-129593 GCA_005239495.1 Nicotiana undulata
CGTGCTCATTGTTTGTTATTTATCACACGAGGGGACATGCCGTGTTGATCGTTTATTATTTATTGCACGAGGGGACATTCCGTGCCGAGTGTTACTATTTATGCACGAGGGGACATTCTGTGCCGAGTGATTGCGAGATTATGCACGAGGGGACATGTCGTGCCTTTTGTTGTTCATTATCTGTCCTGAGACGCTAAATTACGGCTTTTTACTTTTTACACTTTCAGTTATTACCCTGTTCTACTGTGCTAGCATTTTGTTGCCCCTTTTTCCCCGAGCATGTTCTCCCCGTATCTGTCTTACTTGCTTATGTCCGTCGATATTTTCCTGTTATTATATAGAAATGCACAGGTACATATATTGTTGTCGGTCCTAGCCTCGTCACTACTTCGTCGAGGTTAGGTTCGGCACTTACTCAGTACATGAGGTCGGTTGTATTGATGCTACACCTGCACTTCTTTATGTTGTGCAGACTACGCAGCCGGAACCGGTGGTCACTGACGGTCGGAGCATTCCATCAGTTCCTACAGGAGACATCGAGGTAGACCCGCAGACGTTCGTGGGCCTTGGAGTCACCTTCCACCCTTCACTTTCAGCTCTGTATTATCTTATAGTTCAAAGACAGTCATATGTATTTATTTTTAGACCTTTGTTTTAGTAATCTCTTAGACAGTTCGTGAGTATGTGACACCAGTTCTGGGTTTTGTATATGGGTTTTTCGAAGTTGCTACATTAGTTTTGGTAATTTGTTAACCTTCATATTGTTGACCATCGATGCCTTAGTTATCTTGTTCGTTTTAGTTGTTAATGAGTTTTATTTAGTTCAAAAGTTGGCTTGTCTAGCGGGTTCAACGTTAGACGCAGTCATGGCCCGAAGGTGGGATTTCGGGTCGTGACACCCCAGGACTGGAGTCAACCGATCACGAGCATCTAAGAATAAAAACTAACTCTGTTAATGTCGTAACAATGTCTAGGAATAAAATACTAATACTAATAAAGGAGAAAAATGGAGAAGTTGTGGACGCTGGACATCTACCTCGAAATCCCAAAAGCGGACGTCGAACGGTCACAGATAACTACTGCTCAGAACCAGTACCTGGATCTGCACACAGGGGTGCAGGGAGTAATGATGAGTATGCCAACTCAGTAGTAATGAAAATAAATCAAGTCTGAAGATAAGAAACACACAACAATAAAACACCAATCCACAAATAGTAAAATCCTGAGTCTCAATAAAGTATACATTTAGTACATATGTTTGAAAACCAATTTCCGTAAAAATCCTTTGAACAGGTATATTTTCCAATGTTTCTCAATAAAAACCAAAAATATCAGTATGAAAAATCAAATGAATTATAACCAAAAGCTCAGCAAAATATCATTTTAAACCGCCCCTCGGGCAAAATCATCACTCATAATCAATCCCTCAGCACCTCACCATCACTCAATAATAGTCACTCAGCACCTCACAGTCACTCAGCATCAGCCTCTCGGGCAACCTCACTGTCACTCATGCCTCCCAATCACTCATTACTCGGCACTCGCACTCAGTAGGTACCTGCGCTCACTGGGGGTGTGTACAGACTGTGGAGGGGCTCCTTCAGCCCAAGCGCTATAAACAAGCCAAATCATGGCACCAATCACTCTCAGACACTCGGCCTCTGTCATATCATAAAATCCTCACAATATTGGCACTCGGCCTCACTCAGTCAGACACTCTCAACATGCCACTCGGGCCATAAATAAACGGGGTTCTCGACCCAAAATAATATTTCATTTCAAGAAATAGTAATATCATCAAATAGGAGTGTCAACAATTTCACAAGAAAGACTGAGTGTAAAATCATAGTTTCTAAGTGAAAATATCAATAAATATCCCCCAAGGGATTAAAACAGATCGGCACCAGGCCCCAAATATGGCTTACAACCCAAATATATCAAAACATAGTAATACTATAAAACATATGCTTTAAAAGCAGTTTCACAACTCAATAGTTGCCTAAAAGGAACATATTTCCAAATTTCTAATTCGTGCACGCCCCACACTCGTCATCCAGTGTGTGCGTCACTCCAAAACCGTGAAAGGATGTAGAGTCTGGGGTTTCATATCCTCAGGACAGGATTTAAAGACATTACTTACCTCAAACTAGCCGGAAAAGCTACTCCGCAACGCGTTTTCCCCTCGAATCAACTTCTGAGTGCTCCAAGTCTATCAATTTCAGATTCATTACATCAAAATATGCTAAGGGAATGAAACTAAATCGGAAAATATCAACTTTATGCACAAAACCCGAAATTAGTCAAAACCCGACCCCTGGTCCCACGTCTCGGAACTTGACAAACGTTATACCAAAACAATCTGCATCATCTCACGAGTCCGTACATATAAAGAACTCTGAAATCGGAGTCTGTTTGACCCCTCAAATCGCCTCTAAAAGGTCTCTTAAACTCAAGCCCTAGTTTCACCTTTTTCTACTGATTTTCCCCAATTAAACATTGTTAATTTGGTCCTTAATCACATATAATCGAGTTATTGAAACCAGAATCCTTACCTCAATGAAGAACAATCGTTTTCCCTCTTCAAAATCCCTCCAAAAGCTCTAATCTCGTTCAAAAATGGAAGAAAACTCGGACAGCTCGTTATATATACACTCTCCAGAATTTTCGCGGTACTGTTCACGCGGTACTGTTCATGCTGCTGTGAAAAAATGTAGCAGCTTTTCTTCTAGCCTAAATTGATCCATTAACCTTCCGAAATCCACCCGAAGCCCTCGGGACCTCAACAAAATACACCAACAAGTCCTAAAACATCATACGAGCTTAGTCGAAACCTCAAATCACATCAAATAATACTAAAACCGTGAATCACACCCCAATTCAAGCTTAATGAAACTAAGAACGTCCAACTTCTATATTCGATGCAAAAACCTATCAAATCAAGTCTGATTGACCTCAAATTTTGCACACAAGTCATAAATGACATAACGAAGCTTTGAAAATTTTCAGAACTGGATTCCGACCCTGATATCAAAAAGTCAACCCCCCAGTCAAACTTATAAACTTAAATTTCTTATTTTCGCCATTTCAAGCCTAATATAGCTACGGACTTCGAAATAAATATCCGGACACACGCCTAAGTCCAAAATCACCATATGGAGCTATTGGAATCATCAAAATTCTATTCCGAGGTCGTTTGCTCAAAAGTCGAATCTCCGGTCAAACTTAAGAAATCTTTAGCCTTAGATTTTTAGATCCGTTAAATGGCGATAATTTGAGTTAGGGACCTCCGAATTTGATTTTGGGCATATGACCAAGTCTGAAATCACGATATAGAACTATCGAAATGGTCAAAACTCGGATTCGGGTTTGTTTGCTTAAAATGATGACCGAAGTCAACTCAGTTGAGTTTTAAAGCTCTAATTCACCTTTTAATCCATTTTTCACATAAAAACCTTCCGGAAAGTTATATGGACTACGCACGCAAGTCGAGAAATTATTGATAGAGTTTTTTCAAGGTCTTAAAACACCGAGATATTATTTAATTTAAAGATAACATTTCGGATCATCACATTCTCCACCTCTAAAACAAACGTTCGTCCTCGAACATACTATGAATTATTCTCAGGTTACCAAATTGATGATTTTACTTTTACACAAATACTGTTGATCGCACATTACCGCATTCGACATAAGTCCGACAACACCATTTCAATTGAAATCATTTCCTTTATCCATATTTGCAAGCTTTAAGATCAATTTTCTTACACTCCAATCATTTCTAGAAAGGTTCGATTTTCACGTCAACACACGATATTAGTCTCGACTGGCTATAGAAACTCGTGCATGTGCACCCATCAACTACGAGGTGTTACATTCTCCCCCACTAAGGGCCATTCATCCTCAAATGAGAAGTAATGTCCGTCGTCAAACACATAATGTAACTTATCCTTTTCTTTGCACATCTCAATATCCCAAAATTTATTCTAACTCCCAAATTTTTCAGAAATTTCGGCAGAATCTACCCTGTAATTGGGCCTATCTACCTGTCAGAGTAACACCAAAACAACTCCTAACAACACGTCCACAACCCAACAAAGTACCACAAAGTATATCAATAACACTAATCACCGCATTACAGCACGACATCATCACAATGATATCTTGACATGAAACACATCGTATGTATGACCATAACCACATCTTTGGTCTTAATAGTTATTCATAATAGATTACAACATCGCCAGTTAACCTCATGTTAACAAAATCTTGTTTCAAACCTCCAGTTTACTAACAACGAGGCATGAAGATCTCATAATTACTTTCCCGAATTAACGGGTAACAATTTACATCCCCTGGGCACTCGCCTCGTAGGCTAAAACTCAATAATTACAATACAAATCTGGCAAATTATACACAGATATATTCATACAAGAATTTTCAAATAATTTTAATAGGCATGACTCCCTATAAGTACTATAGTACAAATTTTAATTTCACAAAGGGAGAATTTAAACACATAATTATTTTTTTCACCAAAAGGACCTCATCCTTATATAACATCTACCGCAGCTTATAGCCCCGTTTAAATATTTCACATTATATTAAAATGTGAGGATCTCGTCCTCATTTCTGAATCACAAGTATTATGCACAACGTGCCAATCGAAATATTTCATTTTCTTCTTTCAAATATTTTCCGTTTAACAAAATCATAACATATAATGATAGACATAACCATCTCCGTCGAATCTCCCAACATGAGTATTCACATCAGCAGATTTCAAAATTACGAAGCTCACTCATAAGTGGAGCACAATAGGAGGACTTGCCTCGATACTCAGAACCGATTCAAGTTAAGAAAATTGTTACTTTATAATAATTCGAGACTGTACTTGTAACGACACCATCTGGTGTTGCGACCTCAGCCATACCATAGAATATATATCAACGGGATGGGTCTCCACCTCTAGGAGTCTCACCTCCACCTCTAACATTATGACCCATACCTTTGGCTGGTCATGTAAGTGGGGTAGTAATTGCAATGGGGCACGTAGACTGAGTGCTTTTATAAAATATGTTTCTCCCAAGTCTAGGACAATTTTTCAATGATGTGCCTAGTACTACCACATTAATAACAATCCCTTTGAGGGTTCCACTGCTCTTACTGAGTCTATGCTAGATAATTGGAATAACCATTATACGAATCTCGTGTCGATAGTGCATTAAAAGAACTTACTGAAGCACCTCGAGTAATCAGTTATATTGACTGGGTTGGCCGGCTGCCCGAGCCCCTATCATAATGATTTGTAGTTTTAGAGTAGAATCCGCTGAATCCTTTAAAACCTCGAAACCTTTTGGTCTCCTTAGCTTCCTCTTTTCCTCATCCTGAACACATTCTAACATTTCGGCAATTTCTACCACTAGCCGAGATGAAACATCGACATGTAGCTTCCTGAGTTGTACAAAATTTCAATATCATAATTGAGTCCTTTAATGAGTCTGTGGACTCGCTCTCTGGCTGTAGGAACCAAAGTAGGAGTATGACAGCCAACTTATTGAACCTGATGACATATTCTGACACCGTCATGGTGACCTGACACAACCGTTCAGATCCCATATGCCACATATTATAGAGAATCTGGGAGACAAACTCCTTCAAAAATATTTCTGAGAACTGAGTCGAGTAGGTGGTGTTGCATTGGCTAGTCTGCCCTCTTCAAAGGCTTGCCACAAACACCGACGGCTAATTTCTTCTTTTGCTATGTTGACTCGACACGTCCGAGTTAACCTATTTATTCATATACTCTTCGATTCTTCTTTAGGGTAACTCTTTCCCCTAATTATGTACAACGATCACAAAAATGTAGCTCCATCAAGATAAATCTTGGCACGAACTACATAGTCCAGAAGATCGTCAACAACTGTACTTCCTCTGAAGCACCCCAAAATATGCAACCTTGACTTCCACACTTAGCAGACCTTCTGTAAATTTAAAGTTGTTTTTTTTTCCTCCTTTGATACTGAAGTATTGGATTATTAAGGAGGCAGACATACCGCAAGTCCCAACCTTATCCCCTGCATGTCTCATGCCTTAAATATGTATAAATTATTTGGGAGCCTTTCAGTACCATATATATATATATATATATATATACATTTCAGGTCAAAACTTAAATAACATATGACCATTCGATCTATTAATTGATAGTAGACATCCCCATTTGGCGCGAAGTCATGGGTCACAGCGTCCAATAATCCACAATGTTGACCTCTGTAACTCATATAAATCAACCAGACGCCAAGGTTCGTTGCACCCCTACATGATTCACTTGGTGATCTTCTCAATACGTCCACATAGACGGAACCATAACGGGTCTAGTAAATACATAATATTTCCACCATCTCTTGGCGGAACTCGTCATCTGAAACGCAGTAAAATCAACCCCTATTGCTTTCAATTATTCCCATGTTCTGCAATACTTCATCGCGGCGGTTCAAAAAATCATGTGGGTCCTCGGAAGGTGTACCACTGAAATGGACTGGCAATAGCTTGGTAAACTTGTCCAATCTCACCAAAGCCTCAAAAGACAAGGCATGCATGTCATTAGCCTGTGCCGCAATAACTGGTTGAGCTGCCCCAACTGGATGAGATTAAGCTAAATCCTTCATAAGCTCATGCAACACAACCCATCTAATTCCTCAAACTATTTGCAAATAATGCATTCACCCTCGTAACAGTCAATCCAACTCTTATACGCGATCCAAACTCAAACTGCAGCACATGTAATTCACTGGTAAAAGAGGACTCACTACAAAACAACATAGGGTTCGCACAAACCTCGACACACCCCACAAGAGATAACCCACCTGCTTAGCCTCAACTAGTATCTCTCTACATTCTTCCATAATCATAATATTATGCAATCACTTAATCTTCTTGAGTCTAAACTCATATCACAATGTGAAATCTACTTCACTTACCAACTAGACAACGTGAAAATATCCTTCAACACACCGACAACTCGGGGCTATGCATCAAATCACGATGGAAATCAAGCACCAAATAGTTCTTTCTACCCTCAAGAAGACCCTTCCCGTCACATTCAAATCATATGAACACACCTCGCAGTCACATCATACTCATCACGTGGCCATTTAACCGATCATTGAGCCATAATTTCCACTCATATGGATACTACTAACGCATAAGTCCAAACACACAAGTTCTCACATCCGAAACTACTGAGCTTAAGTTGCGGTCTAATTCCGGCCTTAAGTCCTCCATACTGTTCCACTAACAAAACACAGAATACTCATCTCGAACCTCGTTCATGGAATCACAAAGCTAGCGATACACAACCGATGTTGAGCGCTCATGTGCGCATTCGAATACATGAAAGGAATTCAAAGAGTTATGCTATTGGCAAAATAAATGGATTCGCACGACAAGAATTCAAGAATGTGAGATATTCCTAAGGCTTCTGCAGCCTCTCGAAGATAAGTACAGATGTCTCCGTACCGATCCTCAAGACTCTACTAAACCTGCTCATGATCGTTAAGCCCTATGTAACCTAAAGCTCTGATACCAACTTGTCACGACCCAAATCCTAACAGGTCGTGATGGCGACTATCGTGGAACTAGGCTAGCCAACCATCACACAATTGCACATTTGTTTAACTTAATGTCTCAAAATCATTAATAATATTCAAGCAAGTATAAAATTTACTAAGTCTTTAAGCAAGCATAATGAAAACTAACAGTCTAAACAAATCCCTCAGGACTGGAGTCAACCGATCACGAGCATCTAAGAATAAAAACTAACTCTGCTAATGTCATAAACAATGTCTAGGAATAAAATACTAATACTAATAAAGGAAGGGAAATGGAGAAGTTGTGGACGTTGGACAACTACCTCGAAATCCCAAACGCGAACGCCGAACGGTCACAGATAACTACTGCTCAGAACCAGTACCTGGATCTGAACACAGGGGTGCAGGGAGTAATGATGAGTACGCCAACTCAGTAGTAATGAAAATAAATCAAGTCTGAAGATAAGAAACACACAACAACAAAACACCAATCCACAAATAGTAAAATCCTGAGTCTCAATAAAGTATACATTTAGTACATATGTTTGAAAACCAATTTCCGTAAAAATCCTTTGAACAAGTATATTTTCCAATGTTTCTCAGTAAAACTCTCCAAAAATATCAGTATGAAAGATGAAATGAATCATAATCCAGCAAAATATCATTTTAAACCGCCCCTCGGGAAAAATCATCACTCATAATCAATCCCTCAGCACCTCACCATCACTCAATAACAGTCACTCAGGACCTCACCGTCACTCAGCATCAGCCCCTCGAGAAACCTCACTGTCACTCATGCCTCCCAATCACTCATCACTCGGCACTCGGCACTCGCACTCAGTAGGTACCTACGCTCACTGGGGGTGTACAAACTCCGGAGGGGATCCTTCATCCCAAGCGCTATAACAAGCCAAATCATGGCATCTATCGCTCTGTCACACGGCCTATCAGTTACATGCTACGGCGTGCAGCCCGATCCCATATCATATCCTCACAAATCAGGCACTCGGCTTCACTCAATCATCATAAAAAGTATAACATGTTGCGGTACGCAGCCCTATCCCATAATATTCTCACAACATAGGCCCTCATCCTTACTCAGTCAAAAACCTCTCAAAAAGCCCCTCGGGCTATCAGTAAAACGGGGTACTCGACCCAAAATATCATTTTATATCACAAAATAGAGTAAATAAGACTACATTTCGAAATCAGGTAAACATAGTATGACTGAGTGTAAATCATAAGTCAACACAGTGAGGAATAGCATTAAAAAGCCCCCAAGGGGTCTAAACACATGGCACGAGGCCCAAATACGACATTCCGCCCAAAACATAGTAATAATCTTTAAAACATGAAATATCATATGATTTATAATCAAGTACGCAACTTAATAGTTTCTTCGGGACGGACCAGGTAAAAATCCCCCAACAGTTCATGCCACACACGTGTCATCTAGCATGTGCGCCACTCCAAATTAGTGATACAATGAAAGGTCTGGGGTTTCATACCCTCAGGACAAGATTTGCAATCATTACTTACCTCAAACCGGCCAAAATACTATTTCGCGATGCTCTTTCCTCTCGAATCATCCCTCAATTGCTCCGAATCTAACTAAAACGAGATTAATATCATCAATATAAGCTAGGGAAACAAAACCCATTTGAAAATTATCAAAATTAATCAAAAATCCCAAAATTGGCCAAACTCGACCTCCCCCGGGCCCACGTCTCGAAATCTGATAAAAAAATCATATCACAAGAATCCTTATCCTCCCACGACTCTATACATACCAAGAACATCAAAATCGGACCTCAAATGGCCCCTCAAAACCCCAATCAAAGCTCTCCAATTATAAGCCCTAATTCTCCAAATTTTTAGGTTTAAATCCCACTAATTTCATGTCTAATTAGTTAGAAATAACCATATAATCGAGTATTGAGTTCAAAAATCTTACCTCCAAGTGTTTCTCTTCGATTCCCTCTTCAATCCTTCTCAAAAAGCTTCAAAGCCGTTCAAAAATGGTTAGAAATGGGCTAAAAATTGTGAAGATGGCTTTTTATACTTTCTGCCCAGGTGCTCCCTTCAGTGCGATCGTGTCAACCCCTACGCGGTTGCGAAGCACTTATCTTACATACCTCATGCGTTCGCACCCCCCCCCCCCCCCCCCCCCCCCCCCCCCCCCCCACATGCGTTCGCGTAGCTCAAAACACCTCAGCCCCTCACGCGCCCCAGCTTCTACGCTATCGCGGACCTCTCCACGCGTTCACACTGCTCACAGGCCTCCCTCTCAAGCGATCGCGACCTCCCTAACGCGATCACATAGAACAAAACTATGTTGCCACCATATAATCCTATGTGATCGCATTCTTACCCACACGATCGCATAGAAGAACATCATAACTGAACACCAGTAGAAAATCAGCCAACTTTCAAACCAAGAATTTGTCCGTTAACACCCCCGGAACTCTTTTGAGGCCCCCGAGACCTCAACCAAACATGCCAACACATCCCATAACCTTATTCAAACTTAGTCGAGCCTTCGAACCACACAAAACAACGCAAAAATACTAAATCAACCTCAAATTCAACCTTAACAACTTAAAAATTTCTAAACTTCGCCAATGATGCCGAAACCTCCCAAAACACGTCCGATTGACCTGAAACTTTGCACACACATCCAAAATGACACTACGAACCTGTTTCAACTTCCAGAATTCCATTCCGACACTGATAGCTAATTTTTCAATGCCGACCGAAAATCAACAAAAATTCAATTTCGCCAATTCGAGCCTAATTCTACTCTACACCTCAAAATAACATTCCGAACACACTCCTAAGTCCCAAATCACCTATCAAAGCTATCCGAGCCATAAAATTTATATTTCGAGGTCGTTTACCTATAAATCAACTCTCGGTTGACTTTTCTAGCTATTAAGCTAACTTAAGAGACTAAGTGTCTCATTTCTCATCACGACCACTCTGAACCCGAACCAACCGACCCACCACAACATAATTAGGCTAAGCAACACATGATAAAGCAGAAATAGGGGAAACGGGGATAAACTCTCGGAACGACCGATCAGGTCGTGACAATAATAGAGCCTGAAACTAACGATATAAAGGCTGAAATGGAAGAATAAAGCTCAATGTGCTCAACAGAGTACTCAACAACAGTAATAACAGTGATTTCTTCAGTTCAAACAACTATAAAAATTCAGGAGATATGAAGCAACTGCGTAGAAATTAGAAGCAACTTTAAATCTTTTTTTTTTTTTTTTTGGTTTTCTGTATCTAAATTTAAATTTCATAGTGTTTTTCTATGAGAAAAAATGAGTGAGGATGCGGTAATATGCCTGGAAAAATGCAGAGAATGAGTGTCTAGGAGTGTGTATTCTCTGAAAATGCAGAATGAGAGTGTGTCAAAATCTGTGGGAGAGGTGTCTTTTTTAGCAATAAATGAGAGAATAATCTGAACAAAGTGCCAGCTCTGAAAAATAGGGAAAAAGGCATCTTTTAACAGATTTTTTGTAGAATTGTCTTTATTCAGATATTCTTCTTTATTTTCCAACCTTTTAACTTCTGTATTTAGCCCTTTCAACCCCAAATTATACCTAATTCCTTTGTCTTATTGCATTTTCGTCCCTACATACTCTATTCTAGAACATTTATGTTGTTAACAAAAAAGATTCTGCAATTTTAAAATATTAGACTATCCCTCTATACCTTTGAAATTACCATTTGTCCACTCTCAAAGGCCTGGACTTCCCAACAAATGGCATATTGTCCAAACTCTAAACGGACTCCAACCAGCTGGGTCTTCTCACCACCAGAATCAGACTCAATAAACCAAAACAGACATTAATTGACGGGAAAAAGCAACTTTCGGACTCAATTAAAATCAATCAAAACCAAAACAACCAAAACAATGTAATTAAACTAATTTAAAGCTGCAATTAGTTATGATTCAACATATGCAAATCATGTTTATTAATTAATTATTATCAGACGACAAGAATCTGAATATCATTTTCAGCATAAAAAAACTAAAAATACTAAACTAAACTGTTAAAAAAAGAAAGAGATATACCTAAACCGAACTTGAATTGGAACGACAAAGTTTTCAATGGCTCTGACCGGTCAAAAGATAGTTAACCAAAATCTGGCGGCTTCGGAATGAACCAAAACCAACGTCAATGAATTGTTCTTGTTAAGAACAATCCATTGATGTAGGTTCTAGGTCAAAACGAGTTGAAATCACCAAAGAGGTCAGAAAAGGGGGAAAAGTTAGGTTTCTGGAATTTTCGATATGTTACTCTACATTTTTAGAAGCTTTCTGGGGAAATTGAGGGTGGATTTGGGATGAGGAAAGGCTGGGGAGTGTAGGGTGAAGTTTTGGGGTGATTTGGAGGTCGGCCGCCGCCATAGGGCAATTTCTGGCGGCGATCTAGGGCTGAGGGTGAGAGAGTAAAATAGATGAGGAAGTGAGAATAGTCTCTAGGACTTGGGGGGGTTTATTCGGACAGCTATAAGGGTTTGGGAAGTGAGTTCTGAGCCGTTGAATGGGTTGAGATGAGCGACTCAGATTTTCTAGGGCAAAACGAGGTCGTTTGGTTTATGGGGGGCTGGACCAACTAAAAAAATGAGAATTGGGAGGGGCTGGACCGGCTAAACATAGGCATACCCATTTTTCCTTCTTTCTTCCTTCCCCGTTAAATTTCAATTTTAACCAGTTTTATTTAACACACATAATTCAAGCTGATTTGCAAAATTGATTATTTACCTATTTTAATCTAAAAATTGGCTATTTAAATTAACTAGAAATGCACGTCAAGTGACTAATATATTTTTGGTATTTTAATGATGTAATGCAATAAAAAAAACCTAAAATGCTTTGAAACAAAGATTTGAAAATTTTTATGATTTTTTTAATGATTTTAAGATATTAAATATGCACTGAAAAGCAAATAAATGCAAACAAACAAATAAAGAGAAATTCTATAACATCAAAAACAACTCAAAACTATTTTTGTGGATTTTGTAGGAGTATTTTCGTAGGGCAAAAATTACGTGCTCACATCCTTTCCAGATAGTACCCTTCACTCAACTTTTTTATTTCAACTAGTTGTTGATACCCAATTTTTCTTTAAATTATTTTAAAATTTGTATATATATCTTCAAAATCACTTTTTATGATAATTGGTATTTTTCCATAATTTTCCATATTTTTATCAATTTATTTTTCTAATTTATTATGTACTTTACATCCAATAATTATTCATAAATTGCATTACAAATAATTTCAAAATATTTCTTAGCTCTATATATCATTCTTAACCCTATTAGGATTTAGTTATTTCACAAATTAGCCAATTTGGCAGTATTTGGCTATAATTACAATAATTTTGCAATTATAGCCTAATTGTACATTTTATACTATTTTAATTAAATAATTAGTTATTTTATATTTTAAACACCAGTTAATAACCTTAATTTCATCTATTTAGCCTTAATTTTATTTTATGTAATTGTTAGCTATTTTTATTAATTATTTATCTATTTAAATGTGTATTTAACAATTAGCCCCTTTCTATTTAAATTATAGCCTAATTTAATTTGACCCCAACCCAATTAAAACTAGCCCAAGACCCAATCAAAATAACCCAACAACTCAAGCCCAATACCCTATCCTACCCAACCCAGCATTTGATCGAATCCTGGTCGTTGATCAATTTTGATCAACGGCCCAAAATCGCCCCTTCCTTAATTAGTCCTAGACGACTACCCCTCCCCCTCATTTCATTCTCTCAATCATCTCTCTAACTCCCCTCTCTCTCTATCTCTGGTTCTTTCTAGAACCTTCTACCTTCCTCCTCTCCGATGGACTCTATCCTCCTTCTCCGGCCACCTCCCTCGCCGGAAGCTATGTTCTCTCACCCTCTCCTAGCCTATGCTTCACCCCATGTCGGTTTGATACTACCTTGAGGTCCTTAAGTGAACCTGGAGCAGTTCAACTCCTACCCATGGTCCTTCGTGCCATTTTCCGGTCACCTCCGACCGTTCGAGTAAGATCTATGACTTTCCGGCTAAAGCCGGTAATCATTTTAAGGTTTTTATCTTTTATGGATTCTCTGAAACCCTAACTCTTAAGATTTTCCGATTTTCTTTTAGTCTGTCTTAGATTTGTGTATATTATGAAGCTTTTACATGTTTTCCTTCAAAACATTCCTATTTCTAAACTTTCTTCATCTCAAAATTAGGGTTTCATAACCCCTCTTTCAAAAACGATTTCCTTCTATTTTAGTATCATTCTATGATTCTTTCTATATTTTAACGATGTATTCGAAGTTTTCTCTTCATTTGACTTGTTATGTTAAAAACCCTAGGATTCTTAGATTCTGAGTTTCTTTGACTGATATGATCGTTTAATTTGTATGAACTATTGTTTCTCACAAACGTTTTAAGTCTCCTGCGATTTTACCCTACTTTTCCTCATTAGGGTTCCTGATTTTGTTTTCTTCTGCTTATATTGTGTTCGTTCCGTTTAACCCTCTAGTGTTACTGCTTTGTCTCTAAACCTATACTACAGTCATTAGGGTTTTTGACTCTTTAGTTCTCCCTGTTATATCATATTCGTTTGTTGATTCCTTTAGTCATTTACTGTGTTCTAGCATCAAATCCCTGATTCTATGTGATTCTTTACCTTGCTATGTTTTTGCTTGCCTATTATCTGCCTAATTGATGTTATTCCTGTTGAAATCCATGATTCACTGTAATTTACTTTGTTAGAATTCCTGATTTATTATTTGAATCCTTGATTCCCTTTGATTTGAAAACCTTATTGATTTCTTATGGGATACTCTTACTAACTTCTGACCTTTAACTTATTTCTTACCTTGATACATGGTTTATTTACTGTTAATTGATCCCTATTTCCTTAATTAAAATCTGATGAACCTAGTCTCAATTGCATACTTGTATTGGTTTGAAATTGTTTCCATATATGTTATATGCATGTCACATATAGGAACTTTCCTTATTTACTATTTGCTTGCTAACTGTGTGAACTTAACCCCTTCAATTAAGGGATACTTATGTTGATTTTACACTATTATGGTACTTTTCCTTATTTGTTGTCTGATAATACCGTTTGAACTTGATTCCCTCAATTAAGGGATACCTATACTGATTGTGTACTGATTGATGCTCAGTCCCTTAATAACTGGTTAAATTTTGATTCCTACCTTATTTGCTACTTGTTTTCAAAACTATATATACTCCATTCTCTCATTGGCATCGAGAGAAACGAATATGTTCAACTCTCTCTCTCTCTCACAACTAAAACTTGTTACTCTCTCTATTCTTTCTTCTGTGTTACTTGCTATTACTCTAAGTTAGCCGGCTGCAAGCCAAGGCTAACTAATGTGTATCTCCTATCTTTTGCTTTGTGTTACTGCTTTCTTCACCTCACTGGTATATTCTAATTCAGATTTCAGTTCTCCAACCAATATGTTTCTACTATTGTTGCAATTCATTGTGCTTCTAATTTGCTTTTATTTATTATTTTGTTGTTCAATATGTAATTAAGACCCTGAAGCCCATATACATCTTAAGTTATGCTTTATTTTTCATGACCAACATGTCTCTGTATACTTAATACATGTTTCTTATATGAATCCCCATGCCTGTGTTTGGTACATTATTCTGATTAGAATCTTAACTATTTGGTACTATTATGATGGTCTAATCATATACCCTATTGTATTCCCCAATTCCTAAGCCCCTTAGGATCTTTGATTGTTTATGCATACTCCTACCTCTTACATGTTCAGTACTCTGTACCTATGTGTCCCTCAACTCCCATTACCATTGGTTGTGATTGATTGACTATTTTGAGTTCTTTGTGTACTTGTTGGGTGTTTCTACTCTTTCTGTCTGTTTTAGTGGTTAAACTTTTATTATGAAAAGGCTATTTCAATTAACTCTTTGTCCCAAAATTATTTTTCTACTCAACGTTTTTTAAAATTATATCAAGCACTCGCACTTTACTCCTAGACCTCTTAAGTTCTGTCCCCTTTGTGTGAGCATTGCCTTGGGACCCCTGAGTTCCTTCTGAACTTTGACACACTAAGGCTGGCCATTCCACACTGCGCTTACTCTATCTTGGCTATGAAATCTGGGTGTGAGCACTGCCCGGGATCCCTTGAGGTCTTTAGGGAACTCTGACACACCCGGATTGTGAAAAAGGCTGTGAAACATTACTGGGCATTGAGGACATGGAGATTTGGGCCTATACTGTAGGCTCCCTATAGTTAACTTCTTATTTTCTTTATTTTCAGTTATGTAATTCCTATTCAGTGGTCTGTAATAAATAATTGTAAACAACTCTGGGGTTGGATAGTGAAAAGAGGTGGGTAATATGCATGCTATAGTGTAATCAAGGGTAGAAATCATGCTCCCTAGGTTTTACTTTCTCTATGCGCAATAGCAACCATGTTTAGGTACAACATGCCAAGCATGCCATGCATTAGATATCATGTTATTTAGGACTTATATGTATTATTTCCAGCATCCCATTATCACTCAGAAATCATGTCTATAGGGCAAATAATACCAACAAAAATAAATCGCTATTATGTGATTATGCCTTGTAAACATGTTCTGAAACTTCATTTAGAGATACTGCCTTAGGATAAATGTATTAATATCAGTTGTTATTCATGCTGCAACCATGCTCTACACTTAGCAAACATGTGTTAAGATAAACAAGCATTAAAAACTGTCACCTATGATATTCCTGAAACTGTGCATAATGCTGTGATTCTATGTGCATTTAGAGATCCTGTTTTAGCGACTGCATATGCACCATTCTGCATTAGACATCATGTTATAGGATCGTACTCATTTAATTACATCTAGTCTAAATACAGATGTATAAAACAATCTTCATGTTCTAACAAACTAGTAACTAGTCTCTAAATATTTGCAACACTTAGAACATCATGTTATTAAGTATAACGACCTGAAGTTGTTATCAACTCTGAATAACTGTTTCACGCCTAGGCAAGCCTTAGGTAATCAACAACAAGGAAATAAAACCAGAACTGTCTTTTGTGATTAGTGCTTAACTGTCAGCATGTTTAAAACCAGTAGGCAAGCCTGATTAGGACTTCCTCTTTGAGTTATGCAATAAATATTTCTTCGTGTTATCACTTAGATACCATGCTTAGGATCTGAACCTGAATATGGACCTTAACTGTGTATGAGTCATGTTGTCCAAGTGTACTGTGTGTGGAGGTATATCTGAGCCTTTTATTTATCTTTCATGCTCCCCTTAATTGAAGTCCTATCTGTTTTCTTGTCGTCTTAGTATTTTCACCTTTAAAAACTTGAGGGTCTTCACAACACCTCCTTCATAGGATAAAAGTCCTAAATTCCTCCGGGACTGATAGGAAGGGACGGGTAACAAAATGCAACAGAGGTCGAGACCAACACTCGCTTTAGTTAATTTCACAGGGTGGGAAAGGGTAGATATGGACATGATGACCTGTGCGCTAATACCACGTGTATCCCCTCTTCGAGGAGTGTCATATCGGGTATTGCATTGATGTGATCCATATTATAACCGAACCTAGGATACCCCTTCACTTTCACAAACATGCTTAGATTGTAATTCCTTTCAAAATCTAGATTTTCATGAATTATTTTCAAATATATGTGTATTTAGACTTAAACCCCCTATTATTTGAGCCATACCTGTTAATTCACAAAAAGTTGTTTGGCCGGGAACCACACTTGTGGATCCTGAGGGGTGCCTAACACCTTCCCCTTAGGATAATTTCAAGCCCTTACCCTGTCTCTAGTTATCAAACGTAGTTATAAATGAACCCCCTAGGTGCCCTAACGCACCTTAAAATCGTTAGGTGGCGACTCTTAAAAAATGCAAACCCCCATTTCCCAAAAGGAACGAGTTGTCTCAACCAATGTCTTAAACCCTTTTAGAATCGGGCCCCGAAAGGAGTGCCTTGGGGGAGAAAAGGGGGCGCGACACTTGTCTATGTTGATACTTGGGGTCCCTATCACACACAAACCTATACTGGTGCCAAATACTTATTAACAATTGTGGATGATTATAGTAAAGCAACTTAGACTCATCTAATGCATGCCAAGATTAATGTTTTTCCTTTACTTAAGGCATTTATTGCTACAGTCAAAACACAATTTAGTCTTCATGTACAGACTATAAGGAGTGATACTGCCCTAGAGCTTTGTTCTTCTTCATTGGCTTGTGAATTTTTCTCTGCCAATGGAATCCTACACCAGACCACTTTCCCTCACACACCTCAACAGAATGGTGTAGTTGAGAGGAAGCACAAACATCTTATGAAAACCTCTAGAGCTCTTATATTTCAGTCTAAATTTCCTACCGAATTTTGGGGGGATTGCCTTTTGACTGCTACTTATCTTATAAATAGATTCTCATCAACTGTTATATCAACCAAGACTCCATTTGAGATCTTATACGGTACATGTCCTTCTTACAAACAATTAAAAAATATTGTGTTGTCTTTGCTATGCACAGTCCCTAAATGCCATAGGGATAAGCTCCAGCCAAGAGCCTTGCCATGTGTTTTTATTGACTATCCTTTTGGAGAAAAAAGTTATAAACTATATAGTATACAAATTTATTCCGTGCTTATTTCTAGAGATGTTACTTTCCATGAGTGTGTCTTCCCTTTTCACCTTTCTTCTTCTCCTTATTCTCTTTCATCTCTTATTTCTACTGCTCCTTCTATTTTTGATTATTTCTCTGATCTTGTTCCTCCTAATTGCTCAACTCAATCTTCAGTAGGTTATCCTTCTTCTTTACATTCCCCTTCTACTTCTCAGTCCTCTGATACTCCACCATTTGTTTCTTTTCCCTCACCTTCTCTTTCATCTCCGGCCTTTATTCCTTTTGTTGCTTCTCCTCATCCTCCTCTCAGAAAGTCCAATAGACCTCACAACCTTCCCCCTCATCTTCAAGACTTTGTGGTTAAACTTCCCTCCTCTTTCTGCTCCTCTACTACCTCCACTTCTACTGTTTCATACACTACTGCAGTTAAACCACGCTCCTATAATCAGGCAGCTGCCAGCCCAGCTTCGCAAGAGGCAATGAAGAAGGACTTTGAGGCTTTAGAGATAATCACACCTGGGACATTGTTGTGTTACCTAAGGGCAAGAAACCAGTTGGGTGAAAATGAGTTTATAAGATCAAATACAAGGTTGATGGGTCTGTGGAAAGGTACTAGGCAAGGTTAGTAGTAAGGGGTAACACTCAGGTAGAAGGTGTTGATTTTCATGAAACCTTCTCACTTGTTGTGAAGATGTGTAGTGTCCGATGTTTAATTGCATTTGAGCTCCGAAGTAATTGGTATTTATTTTAAATTGATGTTAACAACGTATTTTTGCATGGGGATTTGGTTGAAGAGGTGTTCATGAAGCTTCTGCCATGTCTTTTTGTTGTTTCGCCTTCTTCTGATTTTTCTCCCGATTTGGCCTGTCAACTTAAGAAGTCTTTATATGGTTTGAGACAGGCTTCACGACAGTGGTATGCTAAGATGTCTCATGACCTTTGCTCTAGGGGTTACACACATTCTCTAAATGACTAATCTCTCTCTGTTAGAAAAATTGAACTTTCTACTGTCTTTCTTTATGTATATGTGGATGATATCATCCTCACTGGGAATGATTGGGATGAAATAACTGCCTTGGAAGGATTTTTGGATACTGAATTTAAAATCAAGGACTTGGGCCTCCTGAATTATTTCCTTGGTATTGAGGTTTTTATCAACTTTCAGGGGTTGTGTTACATCAAAGAAAATTCATTTCTGATTTGTTAAGTGAGTTCAAGTGTTCTAATGTTTCTCCAGTTCTTTGCCCTCTTGATTTGTCTACTAAATAAAGTATGATGTTAGGGATTTTCACCATAGGCTTTATTCTCACATAAGTCTTATTGGAAAACTTAACTTTCTTACCCATACTAGGCCAGACTTGTGTTTTGAGGTCCATCACCTTAGTCAGTTTTTTAAAACGCTAGATTTTCTCATATGGTTGTTGTTTTGCATGTATTACGATATTTGAAAGGTGCAGCCCATGTTGGGGTGTTTGTGAATAATACTCCTAATTTATCTTTGGTTGGCAATTGTGATAGCGATTGGGCTGTCTGCCCCAACTCTTGTCGATCAATCACTGATTTTAGTATTACTCTAAGTGGTAGCCTAGTGACTTGGAAAATCTAAAAAACACCAGGTGGTTTTATTGTCCTCTACTGAGGCAGAGTATAAGTTCACGAGCAAAGTCATGGCAGAATTATCTTTGTTTACCAGGTTATTTTCTGATTTGGGTTTAAAACTAAAGGAGCCTATTCCAGTCTTTTGCGACAGCCAGACATCTATTCATATAGCTCGAAATCATGTTTTTCACGAACGTTCAAAGCATATTGAAGTCGATTGCCATTTTATTCACACCAAGTTGGTTGATGGCCTCATTTCATTAAATCATGTATCCACTATTTCTCAACTTGCTGATGTGTTTTCTAAGTATCTTCCAGGTGCTCAACATCACTCTTTGATCGGCAAGTTGGAAGTGTGCCCACCCTCCAACTTGAGGGGGGGTTTGGATCTATTGGAGTTGGGGTCACCTGAAGTTGGGCCAGGCTGTGTATATATTTATAATTGGCAATATTCTTTCATTCTTTAGTAGACTAGTTAATAACCCAAGTAGTTAAGAGTTTTATTTTCTTTCTTTCTTTCCGGTTGGGCCCATGTATAAATAGTTGGATTGAATATTGTATTAGTCTAGAAGATTCATTCCAATAAAGAAAATAGGTTTTCTCTCCTGAAGCTTTCTCTTCAGCTTGTATGAAACCCTAGTCACACTCTTATTAATTCTTCCTGACTTCTCAATGTTAACAGTTTTTGTAAAAAAAAATCTCGATAAATAAGTTGATAAAAAATGTATGTATGCAAACAATTCTTTTATGAAATGACAAATAAATATCTGAGTCATATGAAACTACTCGATCGGGGTCACGTGCCCAACATCGTCACCAACTTTTCTTTTTCTCGTCGGTTGCTACGGTGACAAAATGCATAACTTACCCATCAATCTTTTAGTCAAATCTCTGTTACACACCCAATAAACACGGGTACACCTTTACACATCCAACATTTCCCAAGTGTGTCTAAGACCCCCCAAAGTTGACCAGACCTTTGTACGTGTAAAATGGCAACACAAAAGCGCATAGAAGTCTATGTAATAATAGGACCGATGAATTTGTTGTTTTTCCCAAAACTTCAGAATTCTTGGAAATATTGTGTTTATAAAAAAAAATAGACTAAACTTTGCACACTATTATGGATCATAAAATTCAAACATAGTGTAAATTACAACTCTATGTGAAATCCTCCCGGTATCTATCATATATACTATGGAAGTTTCAATAGAGTGAAAGTCTTTAAGATTGGGAAGTTGATGGACATACTTAATTGGGTTGAGTCTTTGATAAATTGGACCTAATAGTATTAATTTATTTTCTATGGCTTAGCCTATATATAACTTAAAGAACCTATATGCTAATAATACGATTTTTCGGTTAACCGAACTAAATAAATTAATAACCAAAAACCAAACTGAAAAATTGAAATTTTAAAATTTTAAACCGAAACCGACCGAATAACCGAAATCGAAATAAATTTATTTTTGTTTGGTCGGTTTCTTCGTTTCTAACCGAAATATGCCCACCCCTAGTCCATAACATATAAAAGCTATATAAATGATATCAAGATAATCACAAACAGCTTCCAATTCAAAAAGAAAGGTGTTAAGCAACATTAAAAACTAGATCTTTGTCTTCAGCAACATTGTACATAACATATAATAGCTACACATAACAACTTTAAAAGTTTGGTTGCAGTTCTACTGTTCAGAAATTACACTAGACTTCAAAACAAACTTAGCACCACATAAAGAACTAAACATGCTAATTAGTCTTAGTCTATTGAGAAGATGAGCTTGCTTGACTAAGGTTGGCATGTGATGCAACAGCTTTTTGGAGTTGCCTCGTTGTAATGACTGGTTTGCCATACACTTGACCCCTTTGGTTGGTTTGTAAGCACACTTTTGAGTGTTAACAGAAGACCTCTTTTGACCAGTTGTAACCACTCTTTGAATACCACCACTAGACTGCCAAGAAAATACTTGATTAAAAATAATCGCAGCAAAGGGCATAAGTTGAAATTGTGCAATACTTACAGAAAAAGACTTAAAGCCAGAGCCATCTTGGAATAGTCCAATCCCAGAGCTGTCCCTACCTCTTCCAGCCCCTATTCCCCTACCATAACCAGTAACTGGAACACTTTTTCCTCCTATGCTTCCTCATCACTTCCCAAACTCTTCATGTACATCAGAACCATATTGATTATCATCATGAACATCTACATCAACTCCATCACTCTCAGACTCGGATGAATTATCAAAATCTAAGTCATTCTCATCATCAAGCTCACCTACATCATCTTCCTATGTTTCTCCCGCTTCAACAGGTTCTCCCTCTTGCTCTTCTAAGTTTATAGTGACTTTATCAGCCTCACTATTTGTCCTACCAACCCCTGGCCCAGTAGCAATTATGTCACAGCTGTTAAAGGGGCAACATGTGTGACATAAATATCTAGGGTATTCCCGTTCTTCAATTCATTTGAAATGTCTAATATATCCTTGTCAGTTAGTACATTAACCAATTTATCAGTTTTGTTCATGTGACAAGTATGCAACTCATCAACATTTTTAACCCCATTTGCTTACTGTAGTTCATAAGCTCAAAAAATGATAATATCCATATCTACGTCTAGGTCCAATGATTGACTACCCCCCCTCCCATCTCCCCTCCCATATAACGAGCAAAAGTACCCGGAACTAACACCCCATCATGATACCATTATAATGTAATTAGTCTAAAAGATATTTTTCCTGCAAAAGGGGGTAAAACAGTAATAAGTAAAGACTTGACTAGCTACACATAAAGCCAAAGCAGTAATGTTGTAATGAATAAGAAAATGCAAGAAATAAAAAGCTACACATAAAGTCAAGCAGTAATGAATAAAGAAATAAAAATCTAAACATAAAGCCAAAGCAATTCACAATATTAAAGTCAGGTGTAACAATAAAAAACTAGAAACCCCCTAACTTTAGACACCATTTACAAAGAGCCGAATAGAGTCAACAATAAAACACTCTTAAAAATCAGAAAAACGACTAACACAAAGTAACATTGAGAATGACAAAGGATTCACCCTTCAAAAAAGTACAAAACCTTAAATCGGCCAAAGATAAATAACAAAAAACAAAACCTACATGCACTAGACGGATAAATGTGCATACTCACCTGAAGGACTTGAAATCAACCGCTTATGATTGATAAAACTACCTGATGCAGATTATATCTCATGCACTGGACAGATTTTCTTCAATGCCTTCAATGAAAAATTTGTTATGGGTTATTTGCACTTAGGCTTTTAATCGGAGTAGGTCGGGTCAGATTTGGTAATATAATAGGTTTATTAGACAGATGGGTCGAGTGTTATAATAGTTAATGGTAAGTCAAGTGCATGTAATATACCTTATGCATTATTAAAAGGCCTGGTCAACTAGGGAGGGGGTGTCTTAGGCCTCATTTGATTGCGCTTAATGAAGGTTTGAATCTTAATCATTCATATCTCATACATTAAGTGCATTTGTTTTTAAAGTCTGGATCTTAATTATTCAGATCTTAATCTTAAGTGTGTTTGTTTTTTTTACTTCACAAACACTTAATGGGTCTGAATAGGTCTGTATGATTAAGATCCATAACAGAGACTTAATTTAATTAAGATTCTATCATCAATATTCATTATTAATTGTCGCCACCGCCTACCATTATCAACTACCACCATACTCAACCACCACCATCATCCTCAATCATTGCCGCCACCATAATCGTCTACCACCACCCTCCATGCGCTCCACTTCCACCACCATCATTCTCAACCACAAACAATCATCAACTTCAACTACCACAACTAACCACCCATCACCATTGACAATCATAACCGGCACTACCCATCATTATAAATTATCACCACGCACAATTACCTTCCTCAATTACAACTACTACAACCACTCGTCATTATTAACTATCACCACTCACAACCACCATCCTCAATCATAATCGACACCACTACTAATTACCACTAGCTACTACCATGAACCATCACCATCAATCAAGTCTACCACCAATCACCGTCTAGTCGGCATTCACAAGCACCGCCGTAAGCTTAAATTGAAAATCAAGCAATCTTAATCATTTAGTATTCAAATCTTAATACACATTTTAGTATTCAGATGTTAATTCAAATTTAGATGTCTTAATCTTAATACACAAGTTGATATTTAGATGTACATTTAGATTAAGACATCTTAATATTTAAAAAAAAGACCTTAGACACACATGAAAAAAGTGAATGTGTAAAGCTTTACCGGTATTTGTTGAATGTGTAACAGAAATTTGGCTAAAAGGCATAAAGGTAAATTAGGAGTGGCAGACGGGCGGGTCGGGTCGCATATGGTTCGGGTCAAAACGGGTAATGAAAAAAACAGGTAAATTATCCGACCCGACCCAACTTCAGATTTAACACGGATAATAAACGGGTTAACCCGCGGATAAAATGAGTAACCATATTATCCATTCATGACTTCACATTAGCCTCAAGCTCTAATATGAATTTGTTGCCCCTTGCAACAGAAGAACATTACTGAAATAATTTTCCAATAATTGTGGGTGTGTTTGGTATAAAGGAAAATATTTTCCATGGAAAATGTTTTCTTGGAAAACAAGTAGTAATCTTATTCATTTTCTGGTGTTTAGTACGCAAATTAAGGAAAATATTTTCTCAAGAGTATTCATAAATAATTTTGATATAATAAACATGAAGCCATAAACTTTCAAACCAACAACCTTCCGAACCCACAAATTTCATAAACTTCTGAACCACAAAACTTCTGAAACCGCGAAATTTCGAACCCGTAAACTTTATAATTTCTAACCCGTAAACTTCGAAACACATAAACCTTCGAACTTATATATTTGGAACTTGTAAAATTTTGAACTTGTAAACCAAAAGATGAAAAAAGTAAAACTGAAAATATATTTTAAAAAAATATTTTTTCTGGGGGGAGAGTGGTTGGGGGTGGGAGGGTTTAGGGGGGG
>ML263060.1:129799-154799 GCA_005239495.1 Nicotiana undulata
GATGCAAGAAAAAAAACAGAAATTTTCAAATAAAAAAAAAGTAAAAATATTTTTTTTACGGGATGGGGTTGGGGTTGGGGGTGAGGGTGGGGTGGGGTGAAGTGGGTGGTCGAAAAAAGACCTTTTTGGAGGGAGGGTATGGGGTGGAGTTAGGTGTATGGGTGTGGGTGCGGAGTTGGTGAGGGTAAGGAAGGTTGAGAAAGAGTTTTGGAAAATATTTTTTAAAAAGTTTAAGTCAATCAAAAATACATCATGTATTATTCATATTTTACCCATTAATTATCCGTTTGGTTATTCATTTTTCTAATAAATAATATGAATAATTACTCATATTCGATCCAATTTAAAAAAAATCAATTATCTAACTCATTTTAATAAATTAAATTGAGTGATTAACTATTACTTTTTAACCACGTTGTATGAGATAAACTAATGCATTTTGCCCGCTAAGCTTTACTCGAGGCTCATCGTTTATTTCCTCAGTCATTACCGCCACGTTTCAAGACAATAAAGGCCCACGTTTACTTTTACTAGTCTCTCCCTGTCTCTCTCTCTGTCAATCAACTTTGGAGCATTGGTAAATGCAGATGCCCGTAGGTTGAATCTTCTGCATCCAGCTACCTCTACAATTGGTTTGCAGATTTGTAATCTTCTGCCAATTTTAACCTCCATTTCAAGTTTAACTGTCACTAAACTGAACGTACAACGTCCGTCATGTGTTTCAACTTTACCATGTTCTGCTTTGAGAGTGTTCAGTTAACCGCTTTTTCCACTGAGGAAATTAAATAATCAAAATTCCGAATTCAACGTAGCGGAGCTCCGATTATCGAAAGATGAATCAGTTCTTGACAAGGTCGGTGATGAGGCGGTTGGTTAATCCTGGCAGTAACTGTAAACATTGCATATCGTGCTTGTCATCGCCGTCGTCCCTGTCGTCATCGGTGGCGGCGGCGGTGGAAGTTCATAAGCCGAGTAGTGAGTCAGTTGTGATGATGAGTGGCAAGCGGCTGGGATTTTCTGGGCAGTGGTGGAGGATGATGAGCTCCGCTAGTGAACCGCCAAGGAAGAAGTCAACGTCGTCGTCCACAACGGTGAGGAAGGAGGATGAGAAAGGCGAGAAAACGAGCGGTGCTTCTGTGGAGAAGATGGAAAGGAAAAACGACCAAGTTGTTGTTTCCAGCTATTGGGGCGTCTCGAGACCAAAGATAACTAGAGAAGATGGCTCTGTGTGGCCTTGGAATTGCTTCATGGTATGTGACGATCACAAGTGTACGACTCGTTACTTTTATATATTTCTTCAGAAATCAATTAATATTCGAACACATAGTAACAGGCAAAGTTGATGGACTGCTGCTTACTTTCTCTCCTACTTTCCTCTTTCCATGTCTATTTACTCTGTTTCAATTAATGGTTTATATCTTTGTGGATACAGTAATTACTAGTTGATGACTACTTGATTTTGCAGATAAGGAGTATAATATTAGTTTTGAAGTTGCTGATTAAAAAAAACTATCCTTAGTTTCCGGTTAGAAATATATATTAACTAGATGTTCTTATACCGTCCATAATTTGAGGTTTCCGGATATAGAGTTCATATGTTTGAAATGACCAACTTCCTCACTCTGTTGACTTATTTTTTTTATTCTAATCAGTTCCAAATGATGAACTTGCTTAAGATTTTTCATTTGTGAGAAGCTTTAGCTAATTTTTCTCCAGAGTCCAGTCAAAGAAAAAAGTTGTTCTTAGTCAATTGATTGTTAAACAATTTATTTTAAAAAAAAAAAACAAATGAAAAAATAGTTTTGAGTTCGTTGGTTTAGATTATTACCCATTGTTTAGTCTAAGTTGATTCAGTCCATCTTGACCGGGGTAAACTTTGGGCTGGTTGGATTATGACTCGTTTATTGACTCGTGCCTTTTAACTTTTCTAAATTTAATTCTGTATAGGTCAAAATTAGGCTGAGCTCAATTAACGCAAACGGACGAGACGTGGTCAAGGTTGAAGTCAACCACGGCTCAGTGGCGAGGAGTTACCTAGAGAGAGACCGGTGCCGAGGTCGTGTAGAGAACGAGTAACAACAATGGCTATAATAAGTCTCATAATAGCGAGAAGGAATATTCCATTGAATATTTCTTTAATTGTACTTTTTAGGGTTTCCTAGGAATATCCCCTATAAATAGGAATAGATAAGGAACAAAAAGGGATCTTCACTTTTCTGATAAAGCCATATTGTAAAGGGTTGACTATAGAGAATATACAAAAAGTTTGTCTTGTCCGCTGATTTCATTGCTCAATATACATCTTTTATTCACAAGATCCAAGGATTCTTTGTCCATCTTCATATTCTATTATCTCACGTTGTTGTCAGAAAGAGGAATCATCCAAGTCATCTAACATTTGGGTGACAAATGCCTTCTTATTAAATTTAATGTCATTATCCACATTTATAGCATATTTTCATTGCTGCATTCAATGACAATCATTGAACATTTTACTTGGCATTCATTGATAATAGACACGTCCCCATCTCATCAATATATCTAAAATTCAAATCTAGTAGTTATTACTTTTTACTAGGATTCATCCACTATTTTCTCATTAATCAAATTAACAAAAAGATTTAAAACTTTTTGGTAAAACAAACTCAAACCACCTATTTGACACTCCTATACATGAGGAAATTTTATCTCCCATTTAATTGAGTTCAAGCCAAATGCACCTCTATTGCAAGGTTAGACTCTATTAAAGAAGGGCGCAAAACACCTCTCAAATTTGAAGTAACATTTACATGATTGACCTAGTAATATAGTATACCATATAATGAAAGCCTTTCACTTTCACAGTTTCACTCTTGGATAATGGGTTCCGTTCTTTTGCTATAGTTTTTATCAGTATTTATCTCAAGGTTCAAAACAATTATTCAATTGCCTTGCTGATCAGTTTTCTACCTTTCATAACATGCAGAAGGAAATGATATGATAGGTGGTGAAATTTTTCATAATTTTCTCTTGCTAGGTTTTGTCATCAATATATAATCTCTGTTTTAGCATCTCCTACGTTCTCACTCTTGAGGATAGATGGAGTAAAATTTCAATATATTATTGAGTGTACATCACTGATGTATAGAAGAGTTGCACTTGTTGCTTTCTTCTTTTGCCTACTCTGATTTTTCAGTATATTATGTAGGAACTTTATACATGTTTTATTGAAACTTCCTCGGGGTCTTTCCCCTTTGTCCCTCGAACAAGCAGGGGCGAAGCCACCCTTGACCACCCTTCACTGAAATATTACGAAAAATTACACTGTGTATATAAGTAAAATACTGATTTAACATGTATAAAATATATATTGAACACCTTTTGTTGGGAATTCTTTTTTAGTTCTTTTAAGTTTGAACACCCTTGGAAATATTTCTGGCTGCGCCACTGCGAACAAGATGCTATGTAAAGCATTGAAAGGAAAAGGAAATCTTGTCTTTCTTCAAGTTATATCTAACTTTCTGTTTTCCATTGGTAGCCGTGGGAGACATATCAGGCTGACTTGTCGATTGATCTAAGTAAGCACCATGTACCCAAGACATTCCTTGATAAGGTTGCTTATTGGACGGTGAAACTTCTCAGGATTCCTACAGATTTATTTTTTAAGGTCTGCTTTCCACTCAGCTCTGCAAGGAATCTGTTATACAATCAAATTCTTGATGACTACTTTTTATTACTTCTTTGGAATCAAACTTTCCTATACCTTCTTGATATTGATTTTACCTTGAAGTTCTTAAAAAGAGCTTGTACTAGCATCTTATTACATAAATAGAAATGCTAAATGGATTCCAATTCACTTGAACTTTGGGTTGTTATTAAAGTAACTGGAGTTGTCAACATGTGTCATTTTGGAAAAGATATGTGATCCAGACTGTATAATGGAGCATATATTCCGCATATACTGATTCAGTCTCTTGATTGCCACCGCCTTCATCTTGTGCGACCGACCATTCACATGTCATGCGAAAGGTCTAGTGATAAATATATGTAGATATGGCCAATTCCGCTGATGACACATTGAGCAGGGATGTAACAGAGATGAGCTCTTAACTTCGTCCTTCTACAATAGTACATTTTTTGCAAAAAGCAAACACGTGATAAAATCACACCACTTAGTATTTGATGGACTATCTAAGAGTACCTTTCTGTTAAAAAAATAAGGAAACACAAGTACTTTTCGGTTCTGGACCACATTAGTAATTCTGTGAGTTTCTTTTACATCCATTAGCTTCTCGTCACCATTGATAATCTCTGATCTATATTGCAGAAAAAATATGGTTGCCGTGCAATGATGTTGGAAACAGTGGCTGGTGTGCCCGGAATGGTAGGAGGTATGCTGTTACATCTGAGGTCGTTGCGCAAGTTCGAGCAAAGTGGTGGTTGGATAAAAGCATTACTTGAAGAAGCAGAGAATGAGAGGATGCATCTGATGACTATGGTGGAGTTAGTGCAACCTAAATGGTACGAGAGGCTGTTAGTTCTAGCGGTGCAGGGAGTCTTTTTCAACTTCTATTTTGTGCTTTACGTGCTGTCCCCCAAGCTTGCGCACAGAATTGTTGGGTATCTGGAAGAGGAGGCTATACACTCGTATACTTTGTATCTGAATGATATTGATCGTGGTGAAATTGAAAATATTCCTGCCCCTGCCATTGCAATTGACTACTGGAGACTGCCTAAGGATGCAACTCTAAAGGATGTTATTACTGTGATCCGTGCTGATGAAGCTCATCATAGAGATGTTAACCATTTTGCATCTGTAAGTGTCTTTATCTTCGGTTTGGTGGTGTATAGAGTCGATGCTCATTTTCTCATATTTCTTTAGTAAATGGATAAACTTTATTCCTAATTGTTACATGTCATACTGCATTGTCCTTTGTCAATGATGTCTTCTTTCTAGTTGCCCCGCTTGTAATAATTCATTCTGTTCCTTAGATCAAACTTAAAACATCAGTGGGATTTTACACATTTTGTAGCTGGCAGTTTTATCTGCAGTTGGCATTGTGTGCAAAAATTAATGTGCAACTGATTTAGGTATTGCACTTGCTTGGCAGGATATCCATTATCAAGGAAAGAAATTGCAGGAAGCAGCTGCTCCTATAGGTTATCATTAAATCTACATACTATTCTCTCTTGCGGAGCTGTTCTGCTTTCCGTATTTTGTTGTAGATCATGGGTCCATTCTGAAGATTGGTAGATATCTAGAAGTAGCAGATGTAAATATGTAATGTCACTAATGTATGGATTAAATTGCTGCTCTGTTCCTGCATAGTGATACAATAAAATTGCGCTTTTGCTCTTCAAAGAGATGCGAGATGTTTGTATTTAACTGAAAAACCTGGGGAAAGTATGAGAGACACTGTGATACCCCTGACAAAATTTTATTAGATGAACCTTTTTGATTGAACTCGTGCTTGGAAATCTTTTATCTCCAGAATTCATGGGGAAAGGACAGGATTCTCCGGAATTTTACGCATAACACACGAAGTTCTACAAAGGCAAGAAAGTCCTATTGAAATAAGCTAGCAATAGAACTAAAAAGGAAGCAAAATGATCATCCAGGGAAATCTTGGTTGGTGGATATGCATATGAAAGTGTGCCCGTGTTGAGTTTTCACATGACTGCAGGAGATTTCTCACTCCCAAGTTGTATAAGCCTGATCTTTCAGGACCAGAATTTGGAGTCACAAATTTATGTACATAGATTCTTTTACATGTGTTCCACAGCAATATTCATTCAAGAGGCATTAGTTGCCACCTAAAGATGAATGAATTAACATAGAAACAAAGCGACAGTGACTGAAAAATAGGTCATTCAGGTAACTTGCGTGTATGAGCTATATGGTCCAGTGTGTATCTTAGACCATACCTTTCAACTGCCCATTTTGCTTCTCTAAATCCATGACCATATGCCTCAGAATAGCTTTTCTCTATTCCATCTTTCAGAAATTCTTTCAAATTTCTCAAAAACTGAGCTGTTTCACTTGCACCATTCATAAAGTCATCACCAGTAAAAGATTGCCATTCTAGCCACTTGTGAGCCATAACTTCACAAATACCTTCTGCGATGTTTAGGGCCAGCCCTCTATAGCCTATTAAATATCACAGGAAAATTGAAAAAAGTAGATTCATGAGGTATGCTGTTCTCTGCTAGTTTATTTTCCTTTTATTTTTGGTTGAAATTAGGCAAAAACAACTAGAGATCATAGTAAAAAGCTGGAAACCACCTTGAATCTGCATCCAGGCGTGCATCATTTCATGAGCCAAAGTTGCTCCCAAAGCCAACCTGTTTGATGCATACCATAAAATAAAAGTAGGGGATTCAGTACACATCACATCCTCTTGTTTACTAACTATTATAGGATATGTTTACTCAAAATAGCATTTTAACTACATCGTTGGACAGCATACCTCATTGAAGTTAATGAGAATCTGAATAATTCAAAACTGAAATTGCTGATCTGCTTATCCTAATTAGACAAAGAGCATAAGATATGTTTCCTATTTACTCTCCTTGAAATTACTAGATGAAAATTGCTTGGAGTTCTAACTGAATCCATCATAAGACCACTTGTGTGAATGTATAGAAGTTTGGAAAGAAGATTACTTTGGAAAGCCATATAAAAGCAACATTGCTTTCACTTTGCGTCCTGGAACCAGGTGCTCTACTTCTTTCACCACTTCAACATTTTCACCCTTTTGTATTGACCTTGACACCTAGCATGAGTGAATTGAATGAAAAATGAGAGAGTACATCACTTCGTACCATAGATAGCAAGTTTTATATACTTTACTGAACTTCACTCATTATAACAGAAGACATCGACTCATCTAACATAAGTCTATAATAGAAACAGATGTACTCACATAAGTTACGGCGTCCAATTTAGATTTCTCATAAACAGTCAAGCCAAGTGAGCTCTGCAAAACCAACCAAATGCTATTACTACTAGAAAATGTGATGGAAGTAATAGAATTCCTCTTGCTAAGCCTACCTTGTCATCGTTTCCGATCATCTCTTTTTGATCAACTAAAAGAATTGGAATATAATATCTGATTTTCATGTTTAATCCTTTGAAAAATCTGTGCACTTCATCAAGAAGGGGCTTACAGTCTTCAGGATCCAGCACTGCTGTGTTACGACAGTCAGGGCAAAGTTTTCGACCATCATTCAGACTGATATACTTCATATCTCCAATCTACAAATAGGTGAGTAAGCTCTCACTTAACATGTTATAACCTGAGTAGTTGTTGATATATTTGGCTTGACATCTAATATCATTGAAAGTAAAGCCAGTGTTGCAGCTAGAAAGGTCATTAGCTTCTCAGGAATCATCATGCAATTGTTAGTGATTGATTTATAAAAGATTACTTAGCATTTCATTTTTAATATTCTCAAACTAATCGAGAGGTTAATAATATATGAATATGGATTCAATGAGGAACATCTTCTGTTTAATAATATAGAAGGGTGTTTAAAAACCTTAAATCTAGAACAGCTACAGCACTGAGGAGTTCCATCAGATGTATGCTTCTTACAGAAAACTTGGCCCCAGTAGGTACACCTTAGCCACACCGAGCAAATCTGTTAAAGGCAGTAATCAAACATAGTAGAAGCCTCAGGTAACACATTCGGACATTTGAGAAAAGAGAAGACAAACCTGTTCTTCACAAACATCACAAACAAGAATATTGCACTGCTTGCTACTCTTTCTCCACCAAGAATTGCCCCTACAATATCACGAAAACATGCCAATTTGTGCAGAAGAAAATACTAAGGTATAAGATACTGTAGAATACCACTGTGAAAATGAAACCTGGAAAATAAAAGATAAGAGAGTCGATTTACGAAATGCTTTACTCTCTTATACACTTGAATTGTGCAACACTTACTTTGATGTATGGACAAAGGGATTTAACTCCTTGAAAAGTTTCCACCATTTCAGTTCTCTGCCTCCAGTACTAGTGCTGTAATAATGTAAACCTTTAGTAAGAAATATCTGAATTTAAACTTCAGGGGCGGAGCTAGCATAGAGTTTGCGGGTTCAGCCGAACCAAGTAACTTTGGTTCAAATTATGTATTTGTCTTAAAACTTCATTGACTATGTATAAATTGTTAATTTAGAACCCACTAACATAAACGAATTAGGATCCCGAACCCACAAATTTTAAATTCTAGCTCTGCCTCTGTTAAACTTAATCAGCTCGCAACAAAGGGGAGGTAAATAGGACAATTACAGAAATATGTGACATAAGGAAATGGTAGTTGGAAATAATTCATTTCCCATATAGAGGATAAATCTAATTAAAACTGAAGAGGTTGATACCACAGGCCATATTTACCTCAAGTTTGTAGAAGATAATGTGCTTTCGTCCAATGCTTGTGCAAGTTCTTCTACTTCATCAATCTGAGGAAACTCCATATCTGAAAAAGTGACCAAATCTATGTATAAGAGACCAGTTGCATAAAGAAACACATTTTGAGCAATTATAGCTCTCGCAAAATAACCAAACAAAGCTCCAAAATCATGAATTTTTTATGGAATTGAACTAAACATACCAACTTCTGACAAATTTAGCTTAAAAAAAGCGAGATGGGAAGGCTACAACATTAATGGCCCTTACCACTCGTGTATAGTTCTTTTCCCTTTGATTCTTGAAGAGAGAGTTCAATAGCACGAACCACATACTCATTCTCATCTTCTGATAACTGGCCATGCATTCAAAATTTTCAAATAGATTTAACCGATAAATTGATAATAATAATAATAACGAGGACATAGATGTAAGAAACACGAAACCTCATAAGAAGGACCTTCATCCAGGAGTCTATTAGCTGACATTTTTCAAGGTTAAAAAACCTCTAAAATATAATATAACAGTACTGCTGCAAAACATGAAAATGTTTTAATAAGAAATATCCATGGTGGAAAAAAATGACAAGTTTAATGGAGTGGGAGTAGAAGCTATGACCAGTACCCAGAGCACAGGATCTCAAACTCTGCCAAATGCGTGGAATGGCTTAGGCTATCAGCAGATTAACAGGTGTGTTAATTAATTTTTAAAACATGGTTTGCCTAGAAATAAATTTATAGTACAAGTATTCGGTTGGTCAGACTTACCATAAAACAACAAATATTCTGCAAGTAGCGCATAAAGAACTTGCAACTCAATTGAAGTGGTAGTTTCGTGTTCTACTTCTTGTCATCAGAAATAGTACATAATATATAACAATTAATTAATCATTTCCGAAGACTTTGACATTGTCGTACTCAAGTCTTCGTGAAAGTTATAAACAAAGACTGCCGCATGTTACTAGCAGGTCAGCTTCTAATCACTGTACGTTTTTCATATTTCTGATTATTTTTTCTCATTAAAAGAGAATACAAAAAGTCTCCTTTTAAAGTCTCAATGAAAAGAACGACGGAAAACAGGTACATGAGATATGTATAGGCCGAAATCTGATCAAAAGGGAATTCGCATCAGCAGTCAGAAATGTTTCCAAGAGTGTTCAAACTTGAAAGAACTAAAAAGGAATTCTCACAAAGGGTGTTCAATATATATTTTATACATGTTAAATCAGTATTTACTTATATGCACAGTGTAATTTTTCACAATATTTCAGTGAAGGGTGGTCAGTTATGAAAAAGGTGGCTTCGCCCCTGCGCATCAAGAGGAACAACAATTTGGTCGAATAAGCCGAAGTTGTATTTATGAGGCACTATAGCGACCCTGGCTAAAGACTGTTCGGTAAATGAGAATACTTTGTATAAATACTAGGGGAGAGACAATAGAGAGGGGGAACGGTTCCAATATCACACACTTCTTCACCCACAGTAGAGGGGGGCTTGAGAATCTACCTCGTGAAAAGAGGGGGTTCAGAACCTTGCTATTCATTCTTGTAATCATAATTATGGAATAAATAAAGACATATCTCGTTACCACGATTGGTGAATCTTTTCTTCCCCATTTACTTTACATTATGAAGCAATGTTGTCAAGAATGTTAGCTCATCGTATATCCTGGATCTTTACCATGGTCTTAGTTAGTTCTCAAGTTTAACCTTGCCCAGCTTTTCTTATTTAACATTTTTTGATCTAGAGTGAATTTTCTTTGATTAGAATTTATCATTCTCCTCGTCATCCTATTTAGATTAACAAAAAGACTTGAAAACTTTTTTGTCAAACAAGATAATGTAATTTACTTCAAGATTACCAGGACTAACTATTTGTGCACGTAAAATTTTAAACATTTCTTTTTACCTTCACTACTTTACTCCTGGTTGTCTTTAAACTTTTCATTTTGAGGTTATTTTATTATAGGGGTGGTATTAAATAAATAATCCAAGTTCCTCCGAATTGCTTGTAGAGCCAAAAGTCAATGTAGTATCTAATGGAGATATCATCAAATTTCCAGAAAGTAAATGGGACGTTAGGGAAAAAAAGTATCTTTGACAAAAGCAACGTAACAGCCAAATGGGGAAAAAACTCGGTTTTTGGTTGACTGACTTGACTCTTAGAAAGAAGAAAAGAGCCAATTAGAAGTTAGAGAGACAATGACATTATCGCGGAAAAGACAAAAGGCTACTCTCACTAACGAAATTAAGATAATGAAAACTTAGCAATAACTAATGGAAAATAATGAATGTCTGTTACGGAAGTTATGTTCCCCGAAAAATGAGTATTCCGTAAAAAAATATTTTTCTTGCGTTTTATAAAAAAATTGTTGGAAAAATATATAATAAAAGTAATATTAGCAAATTAGGGTGTAATTTTGTGAAATTTCTGAGTACTAAAGATTAATAATAACGTCTAAGCATTATCAAGTATAGTTATGGCGGATCTACGTGAGCAATTGTTGATGTTGTAAAGGATACAACTAACTCACCTAGAGTTAGTTAAATTGTAATTAGTTAACTTAACTATAGTTAGTCTTATTACTATAGTTAGTTTAGTACAACTGTCAATGGTAGTTAGTTAGTTATAAGTGCACGGTATTCTTTTCTTCATTTTTTGGGATCTTCGACTGCATCAATCAGAGCATTCTCTCTTCTTCATCTTTCTCTCTCGTTTCTTTTCTGCTTGATCTTATTGCATGTTGGTGATAAATTCTTCATGGTATCAGAGCCATTAACCGAGTGATTCTAGGGAATTTCTTCACGGATTTGAAGATAGTTCGAGAGAATTCACTCCAGAAATTGAGGAATTTTTTAGCCCTAATTTGCAGCTTGTCAATGGCGATTCATGAGAATTCAACTGATAATGAAGATAACGGAGGTAATGCGAGTACATGTGTGATTCCGAACTCGATTGCTTTGGATCACAACCATCCTCTTTACTTGCATACGTCCGATGGTCCGGGTTCCATGTCGGTGGAATTAATTCTGACAGGTATGGAGAATTACTCTCTATGGAGTCGCTCAATGAAAGTAGCACTACTAGGTAAGAATAAATTGTGTCTAGTTGATGGTTCGACATCAAAAGAGGATTTTGGTCCAAATTTAGGAAGTCAATGGGATAGATGTAACACAATTCTAACTTCATGGCTCATGAGTAATGTGAGCAGGGATTTGGTGACTGGAGTGTTGTTTTCTTCAAATGCACAGAAAGTTTGGGTTGCTTTCAAGGAACGTTTTGACAAAGTAAATGCATCGCGGTTGTATTACTTACACAAAGAGATTTTCACCTTGACACAAGGAATGATGTGTGTGTCAACATATTTTACTAAATTGAAGGATCTCTGGGCTGAATATGATTCGATTCTATCACCTCCTGTATCAGCTACTGAGTATATAGATCAGTTGGAGTATCAACTACTTTTGCAGTTTTTGATGGGGCTGAATGACAGTTTTGAACAAGGAGCCAAATCTTGTTGATGACCAATTTGCCATCTATAGACAAGGCTTATGCTATGATTTTTCAAGAGGAAAACATAAAATCATTCACTGGTAGCACCTATGGGAAGGCTGGGAATAATGATCCCACTGCCCTGTTTACTTCTCATCCTACATCTAAGCCTAGGAGAAGCTATGGTTTGGAATGTGACTTTTGCCACATGAAAGGTCACACTAGAAATGAGTGCTATAAACTGATGAAATGTATTTTTTGTAATAAGATAGGACATTTGAAGGAGAATTGTTACAAGATTATTGGATATCCATCTGACTTCAAGCAGAAGAAGAAAGCAAATGCAGTCATGGAAGACATAACTAGACAGCAGGGAATGGGGGCTTCATCAGGTGCAAACATATACCAGGGAAACAATAGTGTTGAACCAGCTCAGTTCTTTACCAAGGAGCAATGTGATCAGTTGTTGCAACTGCTGGATAAAGGTTCTATTGCAGGAGCAAGTGCCAATTTGGCAGGTAAATATTTTTGTGGTAATGTGACAATGTGTGAAAACTTAGAACTTTGCAAATGGATTGTAGATACTTGTGCTACTAATCACATGACTGGAAACAAGAATTTACTAAAAAAATGAAACTTCAGTAGGGAATTCAGGGCAAGTACAACTGCCTACTGGAGATTCAACACCTATTTCACATATGGAGGAATGTCAACTTACTGGAGGTGATGTATTGAAGGATGTGTTGTGTGTGCCAACTTTTAAGTTCAATCTTATGTCAGTTTCTAAGGTGACAGAAGATCTGAAATGCAATGTTACCTTCTTTCCTAAATGTTGTGTATTTCAAGACCTCTTGTCTGGGAAGGTGAAGGAGATTGATAGGAAAGAAGAGGGTCTATACATTCTATCAGCATCTTTTGGGAAGGCAATAAGTAGAGCATTTGCAGCAACTAGTAAAGGTGGTCTTGAGATATGGCATAAGAGAACAGGACATGTTCCAGTTCAAATTCTCAAGAGAATTCCTAGTATGCAACAGTATAGTAGCAAATTAGAAAATGAATCAATGTCAAAATGTGAGATTTGTCCTTTAGCTAGACAAACTAGAGTCCCCTTTCCAATAAGTACATACAGAAGTTCATGCAATTTTGATTTGATACACATGGATGTGTGGGGACCTTATAAAGTTGAAACTCACAATGGCATGAAATATTTTCTTACATTGGTTGATGATTTTACAAGATGGACTTGGGTGTTTCTTATGAGACTCAAGTCTGATGTAGTTTTCTTACTTAAAAACTTTATTGCCATGATCAAAACATAATTTGGGAGACAAATTAAGGTGTTTAGATCTGATAATGGAAGAGTTTTCTTTAATGATGCATGTAATGATTTGTTTCAAAAGTTTGGGATCGTTCATCAAAGCTCCTGTCCATATACTCCTCAACAGAATGGGTAGTGGAAAGGAGACACAGACACCTACTGGAGACTGCTCGAGCAATTAGATTTCAAGGGCATTTACCAGTCAGATACTGGGGACATTGTATTGATGCTGCAGTTTACATAATCAATAGAATCCCTTCGTCTGTGTTGGGATATAAAACACCATATGAATTGTTTTTGGGTAAGTCACCCTCACTGACACACTTGAAAGTTATGGGGTGTCTATGTTTTGCTACTAATCTAACAGGACATGATAAGTTTGCACCTCGAGCTGTGAGGTCAGTATTTCTTGGATATGATGTGCATCAGAAGGGTTACAGACTCTTGGATTTGGAGAATATAGTATTCTTCATAAGCAGGGATGTAGTGTTGTATGAAGATATCTTTCCATTCCAGAAAGCAGAAGATCTATCAATCCCTTTGTTCCTAGATACAACTCTAGTGCCCAGACAAGATCTCAATGAAGAACCAGGTGTGGTGATGGTCAATTCAGTTGATGACCAACATCTTGCAACAACAAATGTATCAGGTACATTTGCTATAGCCCCTGATATCTCAGATACACAAGAGATTTCTCATGATGAAAAAGACAACAGTGTAGAAAACCATGTTGATACTATTGTTCCACCTCTTGTTGAGGAATCTATTGTTCCATCTCTTGTTGAGGAACTTAGAAAATCAACAAGAGTGTCTAAACCTCCAATATGGCTTAAGGACTATGTTAGAAATGACAGGAAGAATTCTGCAAGTTGTTGTAGATATCCTATTTCAGAAGTGCTTGGTTATGAAGCAATCTCCTCAAAGTATCAAAGTTATCTAGCAAACTTCTCAGCTGAACTGAAACCTTCATCATATTCAGAGGCAGTGAAGGACAAACGATGGGTAGAAGCAATGCAGGCAAAAATTAAAGCATTGGAGGATAACAAGACTTGGGAGTTAGTATCCTTACCGCAAGGAAAGAAGGCAATAGGATGCAAAAGGGTTTATAAGATTAAATACAAGGCATCAGGAGAGGTTGAAAGGTTCAAGGATCAACTGGTGGCTAAAGGATATAATCAGAGAGAAGGCCTAGATTATCAAAAAACCTTTTCTCCTGTGGTAAAAATGGTTACTGTTAGAAGTGTACTGTCTATTGCAGCTTCAAGGCAATGGTCCATTCATTAGATGGATGTTTATAATGCCTTTTTGCAGGGTGATTTGTGTGAAGAAGTGTACATGGAGATACTTCAAGGGTTCAATGGACCAAGGAAGAGATTCAAAGTTTGCAAACTGCTTAAGTCTCTCTATGGACTTAAGCAGGCATCAAGACAATGGAATCTCAAGTTGACATCAGCCTTAGTGGATTCTGATTTTCAACAAAGTCATTTGGACTATTCTTTGTTTACCAAAAGGAAAGCATATCATAATGGTGGTTGTTCTAGTTTATGTTGATGATCTACTGATTACTGGTGATTGTCCTATACTGATACAACAGACCAAGGATGCCTTACAAGCCTCTTTCAAGATTAAGGACCTGGAAGTTCTTAAATACTTCCTAGGCATAGAGTTTGCACGAAATAGTGATGGTATATTAATGCATCAACGCAAGTATGTCTTGGAACTCATCGCTGAATTGGGATTATCTGGATCCAAACTAGCTTCTTGTCCAATAGAGCCCAATCTGAAACTTACAACTTCTGAATTTGATGCTCATATAGGCTCATCTGAGGACACTCTATTACATGATCCAGGACCATATCAAAGACTCTTGGGAAAGCTGCTCTACTTAACTATTACAAGGCCAGATCTCTCCTTTGTTGTTCAAAGTCTAAGCTAGTTCATGCATAGCCCTAAAGTTTCTCATATGGAAGCAACACTCAAGGTGATTAGATATCTCAAAAACAGCCCTGGGTTGGGTATTCTCTTGAGTTCTCACTGCTCAGAACTGTTATCTGCATTTTGTGATGCAGACTGGGCTGCTTGCCCTAACACAAGAAAGTCAGTTATGGGTTACTTCATCAAGTTGGGATCTTCCTTAATCTCTTGGAAGTCTAAGAAACAATCCACCATTTCTAGAAGCTTAGTTGAAGCTGAATATCGCAGCTTAGCTTCTACTATTGCAGAGATCATATGGATTATTGGTCTACTCAAGGAGCTGGGAGTGCCTCATGACTCCCATGTGCCCATATACTGTGACAGCAAATCAGCCCTTGCTATTGCTGCCAATCCAGTCTTCCATGAGCGTACAAAGCACATTAACATTGATTGTCATTTCATCCGCGAGAAGATACAACAAGGGGTTGTCACAACTTACTATTGTCCTACAGCAGAGCAGGAAGCTGATATACTAACTAAAGGCCTTGGTCATCAGCAACATTCATATTTGATGTCCAAGCTAGGACTTCTCAACATCTTTCCCGGTCCTAGCTTAAAGGTTGGGGGGGGGGGGGTAAAGGATACAACTAACTCACCTAGAGTTAGTTAAATTGTAATTAGTTAACTTAACTATAGTTAGTTTAGTACAACTGTCAATGGTAGTTAGTTAGTTATAAATGCATTGTATCCTTTTCTTCATTTTTTGGGATCTTCGACTGCATCAATCAGAGCATTCTGTCTTCTTCATCTTTCTCTCTCGTTTCTTTTCTGCTTGATCTTATTGCATGTTGGTGATAAATTTTTCAGATGCTCAAGCACCTATTACCCTGTTTAGTAAAAAAATTTAGGCAATTATATAAATATTTAGATAAAACTTGAGTGAGCACCCATAATTAAATTTCTTTTTCCTCTTCTTTCGTAATTTTTATCAGTTAGCACCCATGACTTTATATTCCTGGATCCGCCACCGAGTATAGTTCAAGATAATTTTATGAAAAATAGCTTCGGCACTCAAGGGAGAGAAGTCATTTCTCCTACATTGATGAAAAGGGTTTTCCTTGGAAAATATGTCTAGTAACTATTCAACATAAAATGATTTCAGCATAAAAATTATTTTCCTGAAATATTATTTTCGCTTTGTTCTTTGCTTGCTGTCCCCAAACTTGCACACATAATAGTTGGGTATGGAAGAGGAGGCTATACACTCATATACTTTGTATCTTAACGATATTGATCGCACCATGCCTTGGCAATTGACTACTGAAGTCTTCTGTTTCTTAGATTAAACTTAAACATCATTGCATGCATTCAGAAATAAGAATCAATTATGGATGAAAATAATTTCTACGATCTTGCTTAAATAGACATTCAGGACTGAATAAACCTGAGATATTCTTGGACAATGATCAACGAATAAGCACAAAGATTAACAATGTCACCTAAGAAGTAATTAGTCATTCAGGTAACTTTCGTGTACGAGCAATATAGTCCAGTGTGTATCTTAAACCATAACGTTCAACTGCCCATTTCGCTTCTCTAAATCCATGACCATATGCCTCGGACTGTCTTTTTTCTATACCATATTTCAGAAACTCTTTCAGATTTCTCAAGAACTGAGCTTTATCACTTGTACCTTTCATGTTGTCGTCACCAGCAAAAGATTGCCATTCTAGCCACTTGTGAGCCATAACTTGAGAAAGACCTTCTTCGATGGGTAGGGGAAGTCCTGGATAGCCTATAAATATGAGAGGTAAATTGTAAAAAAAACAGTGATAAAATTTCCTCTCAGACATTTCTGCTTTTCTTCTCTCTTTTGCTGAACCAAAAAGGTAGATTCATGAGGATTGTGGTTTTCCACAAGCTTTGCTTTTCTTTGCTTTTAGTTGGATTTAAGTTATATGTACTAACAATGTAAATTCTTTTACTTAATTTACCCGGCTATAACAGCTGTTATTCTAGTTTCCAGTTACGAAATCAGGTTATTTTGTAAAGAGTAATATTTATTGTTGTAGGTCAACTTAACCTGACGGCGTAAGAATTCTACAGATTATCTATGCATAAAATTCAAACTCTTTGTAGTTTAAATAGACAAAAGCAACAAGATTAACAGTAGTATAGAGCTGGAAACCACCTTGAACCCGCATCCAAGCGTGCATCAGTTCATGAGCCAAAGTTGCTCCCAAGGCTATCCTGCTCACAAAGACCATTGCATACCATGATATTAAAGTAGGGAACTCGTTATGAAACTGGAAGCATATTATTTCTGGAAAAAAAAATGTATATCTTTAATAGCTTCGATCTAAGTCAAGAAAACCAGACCACTAATGGATAGAATAGGGACAGCAACATCTGAAACCCCACACTGATAGCCATTCAATATTTCGTAGTTGTCACAATTTTGGTGACATCAGGGGAAGAATAGCGTGTAAGAACCTACCCTTGGGTGAAAACAATAGCTGGAAACGGCTGTTAGTGTTCCAGAAATATTTCGTCTTTAAAAATGAATAACATCTCTACTACGATTTATATCAGTTTCTCTTCTTCAGCTGGTGATACTTACTATTGTAGGATATGTTGATCAAAAATAGAATTTTGTGATTGTTCATTAATTAGTATACCATAATGCACATTCATTTTAAAATGCAAACGTTTGTAGACAAACGAATTGGGCAGCAGATCTCATTGCATAAAAAGAAGACAGTGAACAGTTCAAAACTGAAATCACTTGTTTGTTTATCCTAACTAGATAAAGAGCATGGGATATATTTCCTATTTACTCTTTCAGAAATTATTAGATGCAATTGATTGGAGTTTTAAACTGAATCCATCATAAGACCACTTATGTGAAAATATAGAAGTTTAGAAGAAGATTACTTTGGAAAGCCATATAAAAGTAGCACTGCTTTCACTTTGCGTCCTGGAAGCAGTTGTTCTACTTCTTTCACCACTTCAATACTTTTACCCCTTTGTGTTGACCTTGTCACCTACCATAAGTGATTTGAATGCAAAATGAAAGAGTAGATCACATTCACTATGTACAGAGGCAGAGGTAATAAATCAATGAAGTTTCTACAAATATTAAAATCTAAACTCATTATTGCAAAAATCCATTGAGTTCAATATTGAGAATATAAAAGTTAAAACCATTAAGTTGAAATTTTGGATCCGCCTCTGACTGCGTACCATAAAAGTTGTTTTAACTTTCATTCCATTGCAGAATGCATCAACCCATCTAACAGAACTGTAACAGAAACAGACGTACTCACATAATTTACGGCGTCCAATTCAAATTTCTCATAAAGAGTCGATCCAAGTAGGCTCTGTGAAACCAATCAAATGATATATTACTACTAAAAGATGTGATGGAAGCAATAGAATTCCTCTTGATAATGTTGACAGATTTTCTACGCACCCTTTTATGGATTCTGCTAATCTCGTCGTTATCAACTAACAGAATTGGAATGTAATATTTGATTTTCATGTTTAATCCTTTGAAAAATCTGTGCACTTCATCGAGAAGGGGCTTACAGTCTTCAGGATCCATCACTGCTGTATGACGACAATCAGGGCAAAGTTTTCGACCATCACTCAGAGTGATATACTTCATATCTCCTATCTGCAAATAGGTAAGTTCTCATTCAACATGTTACAAGTTGAGCAACCGTAAAGTAAATTTAAAGGAGTTATATATTTAACTTGACATCTGTTATTATTGCATAAAGCCAGTCTCGCAACTAGAAAGCTCATTGTGTATTTTGCTATTCAGCAATATTCATCACGCAATTGCTAGTGATTGATTTATTTAAAAAGATTAGTTTGCATTTTGTTTTTAATGGTTCTTAGCCATTTTTTTGAAACATGCTATAGTAAATCATAGTAAACTAATTATAATAAATATCAACTCATTCCTGTCTGTGAATCATGGCATATCCAATTTATATGCATGTCTATAAATCCTTCTATATGATGGGATTAAATCTGAAAGGCTGAGTCAGAAGATATTAAGGGAAATTTTAGTGCTTCAGGCTCAACAAAGCTCAGCTCATTATTGACTTTCATTTTATTAATGAACATAGTTTCTATCAGGAACAGCTTCAATCTAATATAGCAGGTGTTTGAAAACCTTAAATCTAGAACAGGCGCAGCAGTAGGGGGTTCCATCAGATGTATGCTTTTGACAGAAAGTTTGGCCCCAGTAGGTACACCTTAACCACGCCGAGCAAATCTGTACCAATATTTATGATGTTAAAAGGCAATAATCAAAACACAATAGAAGCATCAGTTAACTCATCCAGAAACTTTATAATCATCTTCACATTTTACAAGGATAAATTACTTCAAGAAAGAATGATTACAAATTGCAAAAAGGGGAAGACATTTGAGGAAAGGGAAAACAAACTTGCTCCTCACAAACATCACAAACAAGTGTATTGCACTGCTTGCTACTCTTTCTCCACCAAGAAGTGCCCCTTCAAAACCAGAAAAGAAAGCCAATGCCAATTTGATTAAATGGAATAATTAAGGTAAAATATACTGCAGAATGCCACTATGATAATGAAACCTGGAAAGCTAAAGATAACTAAGAAAATGTATCTATTAATCATGAACTGTTTTACTTTCTTATACTACTAACAACAACAACAACAACAACATACCCAGTATAATCCCACAAGAGGGGTGTTAGGATTGGAACCCGGGTAGTGCGGAATTTAGCCAAACAAATTATAATGACAATAACAAAGACAATGCAAGTTGAAAATAACGGCAATTAAAGCATATAAGGGAGGCATAAATTTAACGGGGTTCGGTCAAGGTGACCTACGTCCACAAACGAAGAGGAGCAATTTCACTATAACAACCGGCACACAAAAGAGAGTACAAAATTAGAGATGAAACTCTAATTATCCCAAAATATATCCCAAGAGAATAACAATGACTCACAAAGAAGAGGTTCACTCAAAATATTTTCCAACACTAACTCCATGGAATACATTAAAACTCTATATTACAAAAATACTCAAAATGAGTTTCAATCAAAATATGGGATGTTTCAAATGATGTAAGATGGCCTATATTTATAGGGCAAAGTTCTTGGTCCCCAAGTAAAGAAAAAAATATAAAAGAAAATACTTTTATTCTTTGGTTGCAAGCTAGAATTCTTTGGCTCCAAGATTATATAATTTGGTTCCAAGATTAGCCATGAACAAATTTAGGCCATATCTTACATGGGGTCTGGGAGGGTAGTGTGTACGCAGACCTTACCCCTACCTGGCGAGGTAGAAAAGTTATTTCCAATAGACTCCCGGCTCAAGAAAAGGTGAAAAGAGAGAAAGGAAAAAGACGAAGAAGAAAGAGGAAGAAGAAAGAAAGAATAGAGGGACGAAGGACGATAAGGAAAAGGGGAGAAAGACAACTATAGTAAGAACAATAACAACACCAACAAAACCAGTAACTGAAACTAGCATCAAACAATAACAAATTGGAACATACAATATACAGAGCGAACAAAAAATAACAAGGGAGCTACTAATACTACTTAAAAAGAACGAGGAACTCTCGACTACCTACTAGCCAACTACCCTAATATTATTTCCAAAGTTGAGGATTAACAACCTTCTCAAGAATTTAGTTCCCAGAAGAACTAGTTTTACAACAAATAGAAGCGTGATTTTATTCTCTTCGCATGGATAATTAAATACCTAATTGTATATATTTCTGTACAAGCACTTGAATTGTGTTACACTTACTTTGATGTAGGGACAGATGGATTAAACTCCTTGAAAAGTTTCCACCATTCCAGTTCTATGCCTCCAGTACTGGCGCTGTAATGAGGTAAAGCTTTAGTAAACAGATATCTGATCTTAATCAGCTTGCGGCAAACTGGAAGTGGTAGGAAAATTACATAAACGTGACATGCGAAACAGTTATACCAGCTTTGCTGCCATAAATTTAGAAGGATAACTATGAACTAGTATACGAAAAAGTAATCCCATTTTCGGGCCATGTGCTCATAGAGACATGATCCCCCAACATCCTAAAGGGAAATAGACGATATATCATGAACTTAATGGAATATTGCGTGTTTTCAACAGGTTGAAAAACATGGAACTAGTGAAATCTGTAAAGAAGTGTTCAACCAAATCTTGTCATGAGTTGGGTAGTCTGTTGGTTGTGCATACCAAATGTTCAAGGATCAGGATTATGAATTAGATCTGCAGCGACTGCGTTATATTCAAATCTTGATCACTTCCTTTATAAGACTCCACATCCTCAGAGGCTAATTCGTTATCCTTAACAGCAGATTTACTCAAAGTAGCTGAGGAGTAGCACGCTGGTTGATGAAGATTAAAATTCACATAATAACCGTCTCATTATCTACATGATTTTGTCGAATCTATGGCAGATAAACAAGTCGGTCTGAAGCCTAATCTCGTCTCCATAAAGAGTAAATTTAATTAAAATGAAGGAATGATACTGCAATAACAAGGGAATGAGAGGCTGATCCACAGGCCATATTTACCTTAAATCTATAGAAGATAATGTGCTTTGTTCCAACTCTTGTGCAAGTTCTTCTACTTCATCAATCAGGGGAAATTCCATGTCTGACAAAAAAATTACCAGACTTATATATGGAAAAAACAAGTGTAGCTCCAAATTTGTGAAAATTATGGGTTGAGATAAATATACTAACTTCTTACTAGAACAGAATTTAGCTTTAAAAAGTGAGATAAAAAGGCTACATCATTACCACCCATGTTTATTTCCTTTGCCCGAGATTCTTGAAGAGAGAGTTCGATAGCACGAACCACGTCCTCATTCTCATCTTCTGAGAATTGGACCTGTGTTGAAGTTATTCAAATGGGTTAATCGTGCGTTAAGAGATGAATTGGCAAAAACTTTCTTTACAACTTTTAATTTCATAGATCTTCTAAAATACTGACAAATTTTCCCTAGCTTTAGAAATCATGAGGAAGTTGATCTCATCATGTACTATGACCGAATAGCTGCTCATTACAAGGCTAAAGAACAGATCTTTAATCAGATTTTGATGTAGCTAAGACCAGATGGCAAAACTAATGAAATGACTAAGTTGTTAACTGTTAATTAAGAGAGTGCGACTAGCGTAGTTAACAGCATCATGATCATGGTGCCTAAACTTATCTGTGTCAGTTGTTAGACAATTATCATGTTACTGAATCAAAAGAAAACAACCACTATCAATTAAGAGAAATCAAATGCAAGATATGTAATCCTCACTAAGATATAACAACAATAATAATAGTAATAACAGTAGTACTAATAATACTCCATGATGATGATAATGATAATAATAGAAGACAGGAGAAGTAAAACATGAGACCTCGTAAGAAGGACCTTCGTCCAGGAATCTATAAGCCGACATTTTTCAAGGTTAAATCCTGCAATATAAAAATAATACAGCTGCAAAAACATGAAAATGCATTAATAGGAAACATTAATGGTGGAGAAAATGTCAAGTTTACCAGAAAATGCAATTGACCGGACTAAGAATCATGATCACTTACCAGAGAACAGGACCCCAAACTTCTACCAGATGCTTGAAATGGCATAGGCTATTTGTTCAATCATAAGCAATAAATATCAGCAGATTAACATGCGAACTAAAATAATTTTTCTAAACATGGTTTACCAAGAAATAATTTTTTTAATAAATATTCGGTTGGTCGTACTTGCCAAAAAAAACAAATATTGGGCTGGTAGCACATGAAGAAGTAGCAACTCAACTCAAGTGGTAGTTTGGTGCTCTGTTTCTTGTCATCAGAAATAGTATAATATAACAATTGATTAATAATTTTTGTAGACTTTGACCTTGTCAAGTCTTCCTGAATGTTAACAGGCCCGCCCGCTTCTAAAATCTAATCCCTCAACGTTTATTCCCTCATTCAAAGAGTCATAAGAAGTTGTCACCTTTTAAAATCTTAAGGAGAAATAATACTACATTACTCGTGTTCGGCTTTACAATTTGGAATTACATATTTTACTAGTTTGTATAACGCGTAGAACTTAAACTCCCAAACTGTTAGAAATATGTATAGACTGAGGATCAACACTCTGGCTTGACCAAAGTAGGAAGGTAGAAAGAAAAGACCCTTGGAAAAGAAGGAAACTAAAATTCAAGTGAACTTTCATTGGAGACTTTTAGAGGGAAAAAATAGAGGAAGCCGTAGTCATCAAGCAAATCACAACCTTTTATAAAGATTATAAACCTTTCTGCAGGGAAGAAAAAAAGACCATCGTTTCGTGTCTATTGGGTCAACAACTCAAAATGCACGTGGCCTAACATGTCAGATTAGGATTTGAACTTGTATAGCCTAAAGTGATTTGAATTCCCTTGCCACTGCACTAAATCCACCAACAAGCAGTAGTGGAGCCACAAGCACCCAAGGGGTGTCAACTAATACCCCTTCTTCAGAAAATTAAAATGTTTAGCTCAGTAATTTTTTTAAAATATGTATATATACTTGATCACGTTCAGCTATGTCTTATAAAAAGACTAGGCGGGCATTGCAAATATAATCTGAGTATTTAGCCCAAAGTCGAATCACACAGAAAATTAACCTATCAATTGTTGTTAAACTACTAGATTCTCAATAATCAATTTCCCAAAGGTTATGAATATCACTTTTCGGTATGTTCACTACTACAACTGATGAAATTAAATAAACTAAAAGACAACTAATATTTAGATGTAAACAGATGCGATAAAGGTGTAAGGTTATGGTTTTCCCCGTTGATGAAATCCCTTCTTGTATATTTCCTATAGTTTTGGTTTAGTTATCTCTATCAATCATGAACGCTCAGGCTATCATAAATCTCTCTCAAGTAATTATGATAATCTACTAGACGCACTCTCTCAAGTTACGCTAGCTAAATTGCATTACAGTTCACTTTAGATTGCATCCAAGGTATCGTTATCTCTAATCTAACCTTTAAACCCTCGGTTATGGATCTCTCTTATACTTTGAGAGTGATGTTGTTCAACAATTACTAAATATGCACTCTCTCTCGAGTAGATACACACTAAATAGGAACAGCTAATTGAGGGTCCTTCAATCAACTACAACAATAACGTAGTTGAACAAATAGAGATTGAAAACCAAGCAAAACTATATTATTATAACAATAATTTCATCCTCAACGGGTTCCACCAAAATCTTAGATTAGTTAGTTAGCTATTCATACTCAAACACAATAAAAACTCAAAGGAAATCATAATTCTCAAAATAAAGATAAGAGAAAGAGAATGAAAAAACTTTAATTGTAGCTTGTCTTCTCACACTTGTTCTTGCCTCCTATTTGAGTCTAAAAACAAACTTCGAACTTTCTTGGGCGAGTTTATAAGGTTTAAATAGGGTTAGACTACTTATTCTCGTTTTTTGCACTTAAGTCCTTCGATTTTTTTGGCCTTCCAGTACTCGCTCGCGGCCGCGGCAGAAACACGGTGCGACCGCGGTGAAAGACGAACTTTCTAATTCTCGTTGCCTCGCCCACCGCGCTCCAGCCGCGGTCGCGGTGGGCTCTCTTCCAACAATTTTCGCCTTTTTGTTGTTCTTTTTCTCACGGGCTCTTCTCGATTGGCCTTAAACTCACTTAATTGACTCCAAAACTTTCTAAAGCATCTCTCATCATAATTATATCCTGCAAAGCATAGAAACACTGATTAGAGCATTTTGTTATCACTATTTGTACTCAAAACATAATAAAGTATGGTTCATTAAGGGTAAAAATATAGTCTAAATCACCTACTATCAATACTATATAATTGTTGCACCTAAGTTTCAATGATA
>ML263060.1:159799-183030 GCA_005239495.1 Nicotiana undulata
AGCACAGTGTGTCATATTATCAACAGATGTATGATTGGACCCATTCTTAAAAAGACTCCATATGAGCTATGGAATGGTAAGAAACCCAACATCAGTTACTTTCACCCATTTGGATGCAAATGCTTCATTCACAGTAATGGAAAAGACAATTTGGGTAAGATTGATCCAAAAAGCGACGAAGGTATTTTTCTTGGATATTCTCACTCAAGTAGAGCATATAGAGTATTCAATAAAAGAACTTTATGCATTGAGGAATCCATTCATGTTGTTTTTATGTATACTAACCCTCACTTAAGGAATGAAAAACTTCCTGAAGATGAGGAAATATATATTGTCCCAAAGTGTGTTGTTACAGGAAAAGACAGTCACGATTAGTCGACCAATCAGCAAAATTAGTCAACTGCGGAGCACATTGAAGTCCAGAAACCATCCTCTGCTGAACAGTCAAGCATTGTGGAAAAAGAGCCAGTCACAGGTGTTCCAAATGAATGGAAAAGTGAATCTGGATATCCCCACAAGTTCATCATTAGAAATCCACAAGAAGGTATCACTACTAGAAGATCTCAGAAGCTCAACTCTCGCATAGCCTTAATATCACAACTTGAGCCAAAAAAAAAGGTTGATGAAGCTCTTAAAGATGACTACTGGTTCAAAGACATAAAAGATGAACTTGATCAATTTGAAAGAAATAAAGTGTGGTATTTGGTTCCAAAACCGTCAAATGCTTCCATTATAGGAACTAAATGGGTTTTTAGAAATAAGCTTAATGAATCTGGTCAAGTAGTTTGTAATAAAGCAAGACTAGTTTCTCAAGGTTAGTCTCATCAAGAGTGAATTGACTACGATGAAACATTTGCACCTGTACCAAGATTAGAATCCACTCGAATAATACTTGATTTTGTTGCTCATAAAGGACTTAGGCTATTTCAAATGGATGTAAAAATCGCCTTCCTATATGGATATATCTCTGAAGAAGTTTACATGAAGAAACCTCATGTCTTTGTAAGTAACAACTTCCCAAACCATGTATTCAAGTTGTCTAAAGCTCTATACAGACTCAAGTAAGCCCCTCGAGCCTGGTATGAAAGACTAAGTTCTTTTCTCTTAAGTCAAGGTTTCAAACGAGGTAATATCGACACAACCTTGTTTATTAAGCGCTCAAATTAAGGTAATCTTATTACTCTAATTTATGTATACGATATCATTTTTGGGAGCCCTAACTCTGTATTATGTGAAGAATTTGTTCATATTGTAAAAGGAGAATTCGAAATGAGCATGATGGGAGAGCTAACTTTCTTTCTTGGATTGAAAATCAAACAATCTCCCAAAGGGATTTTTATTAGCCAAACCAAGTACACCAAGTAAATCATAAATAAGTTTGGTATGGAGAATGCAAAGCCTATTGGAACTTCAATGAGTCCAACAACTACGCTTGAAGAAGACAAGAATGGAAAAAGTGTGGATGAAACAATGTATAGAGGAATAATTGGATCTTTACTATATCTCACTGATAGTTGACCGGATATAATGTTCAGTGTATGCAAGTGTGCAAGATTTCAGTCGGCTCCAAAAGAATCTCATCTGACTGCAGTTAAACGCATTATTAGATATCTGATTTGTACCATTGAATTAGGATTATGGTATGCTCATTCTAACAGTTTTGATTTAAAAGGTTTTTCAGATGCAGATTTTGTAGGTGACAGGATTGACATGAAAGTACTAGTGGCACATGCCAATTGTTGGGGAATGCTCGAATTTCCTGGAATAACAAGAAACAAAATCATGTGCCTTGTCAACTACTAAAGCAGAATATTTAGTTGTTGGAAGTTGTTGTACACAAGTTCTTTGGATCATGCATCAACTTCTCGATTATGAGTTATCTCTTACCTCTACTCCTATATTCTGTGATAATACAAGTGTTATATGTCTGTCAAAAAAATTATGTGCATCATTCTAGGGCAAAATATATAGAAATTAAGCATCATTTTATTCGTGATCTTGTTGCAAAAGGTGATATCTTGTTAGAGTTCATTAGTACTGAGTTTCAACTTGGTGATATTTTTACAAAACCTCTTTTGGCCGAAGTGTCACTCTAATTTGAACCGTTCCTTTCTTCTAACACTTGCTCAGTCTCAGTATAATTCATTTGAGCACCACTAAGTGTCTTCCTTGCTTAGTAGATAGGGTGAAGGATTTTGTTATGCCGTTGACAAGCACCTCCCCAATAGCTACATCACTAGCGTCACACATGAGTTCAAATGGAAGGGACCAATCGGGTGTGACAATAATAGGTGTCGTGGTGAGCTTTTCTTTCAATTCCTCAAAAGCTTTGAGACACTTCTCATCAAATACAAACTTTGCATCTTTTTCGAGGATATTGCACATGGGATTTGAAATTTTTTAGAAGTCCTTGATAAAACGCCTATAGAAGTCGGCGTGCCCCCAAAAAGCTTTGGACACCTTTTACTGAAGTGGGTGGAGGAAGCTTGGAAATGATTTCAATCTTTTCTCGGTCAACCTTTATGCCTTTTTTGGAAATTTTATGGCCCAAAACAATGCTCTCGTCCACCATGAAGTGGCACGTCTCCCAATTTAGCACAAGGTTTGTTTTTTCACATCTTTTAAGCACTTGTCTAAGGTTGTCAAGACAATGCTCAAAAGAATCACCCACTAAAGAGAAATCATCCATAAACATATCTAGTAAGTCTTCCACCATGTTCGAGAAGATTGACATCATGCACCATTGAAAGGTAGTCGGGGCGTTGCATAGCCCAAATAGCATACGGCTAAAGACAAAAGTCCCATATGGGCATGTGAATGGTGTCTTCTCTTGATCTTCCAATGTGATATTGATTTGGTTATAGCCAGAATATCCATACAAGAAGCAATAAAATGACCTTCTCGCTAGCCGATCAAGCATTTGATCAATAAAAGGCATAGGGAAATGGTCTTTGCTGGTGGCACTATTGAGCTTCCGGTAATCCATGCAAACTTTTCATCCGGTCACAATTCTCGTTGGGATGAGCTCATGTTTCTCGTTTTGGATCACAGTAATGCCTCCTTTCTTCGGCACACATTGCACTGGGCTCACCCAAGAACTATCGGCAATGGGGTAGACTACCCCAGCATTTAACCACTTGATGATTTCTTTCTTCAACACCTCTTGCATGGAAGGGTTTAAACTTATTTGTGCTCCACACTAGGTTTACTTTCTTGCTCCAATTGTATCTTGTGCTCACAAATTCCGATGGGAATCCCTCGGATGTCCGCTATTGTCCACCCAATGGCTTGTCGGTGTTCCCTTAGGACATTCAACAAATGATCTACCTGCACATCATTCAACAAATAAGAAACGATTACCAGTAAAGTATCATTAGAGCCAAGAAATTTATACCTTAAGTGCGATGGAAGTGACTTGAGCTCAAGTTGTGGTGGCTCAATAATTGAAGTCTTGGCGGGAGGAGTGACTCTATTCTCTAAGTCAAGAAAAAGTTTCTTTGGTGCATAAGTGTAGGACCCACATCCTTCTAATGCATTCACCGATTCCATGTACCCCTCCATGTCTCAAAATTCAGCAATATAGTCGTCATAGCCTCACCAAGGCATTCTTCTTCCATATTCATCTCAATTGTGTCTTCTACCTCATCAACAACATCAATGACTAAGATGATTTCATATGCATGTGAAAACTCCATACCCTTACTTGCTTGGAAGGTGACTTCTTCATCATTAAATCGGAACTTGATCTCATTTTGTTCTGAATCCATTAGTGTTCTTCCGGTAGCAAGGAATGGTCTCCCCAAGATGATAGGGGTTTCTTTATCAACATCATAGTCAAGGGTCACATAATCGGTGGGAAGGAGGAACTTTCCCACTTTCACAAGGACATCATCAACAATCCCCACCGGTCTTTTGATTGAACGATCGGCCATTTGCAACCTCATGCTTGTAGGTCACGGCATACCTAACCCGGCTTACTTGTAAATAGCAAGATGCATCAAGTTTATGCTAGCCCCATTATCACAAAGAGCCCTTGCAAAATCTCGCAACCCAAAATGGTGAAGGCTCCCGGGTCTTCTTTCTTTTGAACGGTAGTTGTTGTAGTGACGGAACTAACCCGGTGATTCACATTCACCACTTCATTCTTGGTGGTTTTATTCTTGGTGATCAAGTCCTTCAAGTATTTAGAAAAACCCGACATCTTTTGAAATGCTTCCGCAAATGGAATGTTCACCGATAATTGCTTGAGAATATCATAGAATTTATCGAATTTGCTATCATCAACCCTCCTAGCAACTCTTTTAGGGAAAGGAGGGGGAGGTCTAGGAATTGTTGCTAGAGATTTTGGTGCCTCTTTTACCTTTTCCTTGACCTCTTCACGGTTCACTTCTTGGACTTTCACTTCTTTCGGTAGATTTTCAACTTCAACAACAATGTGCCTCAACCTCTTGTTCAAGATCGTCCACTTCAACCATTTTTTTCATTCTCTCCTTGAAGTACTTTCCCGCTTCGAGTTGTGATTGCCAAACAATGAGAAGTCGGACCACTCCCATTACCTTTTGGGTTTGCAATTGTGTCACTTGGGAATGCACCCTTTTGCTTCGGATTTTGCTCCCTTGATAGATCTCTCATTTGCATTTCTAGATTTTGTATGGATGCGGTGTGTGACCCCACAAGTTCGGTCATGTTCTTCATTGAAGTGCCGTTTCTTTCTTGATTTTGCAATACTATTTCAAGCATGTTCTCAAATTTGGACTCACTTGAAGAACTCTCCTTCCAATGCGAAAAGTTAGAGTATTTCCCCTTTGGTGGAACATAGGGGTTTGAACTCCGGTTTGAATAGTTGTTGTTGTTGTTACTCTAATTACCTTGACTAAAACCACCTTTTATCATTTCGCCATTGTTGATGGACTTGGCCTTGCGGGTAGGTCTACATTGATTTTGTTGTCCTAGAACTTGGTAGGATTGTCTTTGGTAACCACCTTGAGAATTATGGACATAATTTGCTTCCTCGCAATATTCATTTGACAAGGGTCGCACATCTTCCCCAGCATTTACCTTTTTTATTTGGCTTTTAGTGAACATCTTGGTTAACATATTAATGTTGGTGGCTAGCCTGACAATTACTTGATCTCTCTCTTGGTTCTCCTTAATCATGTTGGTCAAAGAGGGAGTACCATATGCAATTCCACTCGTGGTATCTTCCGAGTGCTAAGTTTGATTATGTTCTGCCATCTTGTCAAGAATTTGTGTGACCCTTGTGAATGTTTTGTCCATAAAAGATCCATTCGCCGCATTTTTGGCTATGGATTGGTTTAACGGAAAGCTTGAATCGATCCCATGCCTCATGTAGGTGTTCCCCCGGTAGTTTCTTGAAGAAGAAAATTTTATCTCTGATCTCGGACTTATTGCTTTATGGGAACCATTTATCTAGGAAAGCACTGACGAGTTCAGGCCAAGAGTGAATGGAATGAGGTGGTAGATTTTGGATCCATTTCCTTGCCTCTCCAGCTAGTGAGTACTTGAATACCATCAGTCTTGTGGCATCATCTGACATGTTGTTATGCTTATGCATCGCACACACACCCACCCAAGAAGTTTCTAAGATGTTGTGTCGGATCATCATCGGTAGAATTTCTGAAAACCCCCTCTGCTTTAAGCATTAGGATCAAACCATGTTCCAACTTGAAGGTAGCAGCATCAACTCGCGGAGGGACAATACTATTTGTATCCTGGATGTACTCATCTATATCCGCAAAAAGATTATCCTCTTCCTTCATACTCGGTCATGTTTACCTATCACACCAAGCAAAGCAAGCAAAGTGTGATGGAATAGAAAAAGATGTAAAGTAAAGCACACATTAAATAGTAATTTCAAAACCGTCTTCCCCGACAACGGCACCAAAATATGTTACGCTCAAATTACACCTTAATAAATGGTGTAAGGCGGTCGATGTCAAATATAATTACCCAATTAGGTTGGGATCGAATCCCACAGGAAATTGGTGTGAAAAGATTACTTGAGTAGTGTGAAACTTGACTTAAATCGTAATTATATTTCGTTAGCTAAAAATAGTGTTGTAATTATGTGTAGTAAAGAAGACTATAATATTGTGAGAGTGTAATTAATTTGATTAAAAAAACCAAGGTTGTGTCCCCTTCAATGGTATGTAATTCTATCGGTGTTAATAAGATATATTTCTAATGGAAGGTGCTTTGATATGCAAACGTTTCTAAGTGACCTCTCAGTATTTTCCTATAGTTGAGTAGTATTTTCTCTTTATGATTTTTCCAAATATAAAAGAGTTGAAATTAAGATTAACCAATTTATGCTAAATAGAATCCAATTATTCCTAAGAGATTCTATTAAACAAGGTTTAAAGGCTTGAGTTTTTGATATTCAATTCTACCAAACCCTGACCCACTTTTCCAAGTAAATAAAGAGTAAAATAGAATTAGTTAATTTTTGCAACCACCAAAAATAAATGAAGCATGAGAAATGAATAAATATCAACCAACCATTATATATATATATATATTCAATGGTAAACAATCATTAACATTACACTCATTTAGGGTAACTAGCTACTCATACTAAAATAGAAAGATAAAACCATAATTAAAGTCATAAGGCTTACAAAAGTACAAGATTCTCTCTTCAAAAGCTTCCAAAATAATGGAGTATTCAATGCCTTCAATGTAGCCTCTTTTTCAGACAAGATGACCCACAAAAACCCTAGTAAATCTATTTATAGTGGACTAAAAGTCGAGGTCAAGATTGGACAAAACTGCCCCTGCAGAACCCTTATGCGACCGCATAATGGTCGCAGAACATGTATGCGGCCCGCATAATTGACACTTGCAATGCATAACTTCAGATCTTCAAGCCCAGATTTCCATTGCATTCCTATTATGCGGTCTGCATATCAGTTATGCGACCGCATTTTCCGTCGCAGAAGTGCTACGCAGATTCTTTGATTGCAATTGTGCGGTCATTATGCGATCCGTAGAAGTGTTATTGTCGCGCCCCCTTTTTCCCCTCTTAAAGGGGAGATATCGGGTTTATGACATTTTGGACAACTCCTTTTGAAGGTTAAAAGGGTTAAAAGGAAGAGTCGCCACCTAACGATTTTTATGGTGCGTTAGGGCACCTAGATTAGTTAACTCATAAGACTAGTTTGCGTTACCAGAGATTGGGTAAGGGCTTGGAGTTATCCCAAGGGGAAAGTATTAGGCACCCCTCAGCATCCACAACTGTGTTGGTCACGAAACTTATTGCGTGCTATTACCCGTCCCATCCTATCAGTCCTGGAGGAAGTTACGGACTACTATTCCTAAAGGGTAGATACTAGGCTGAACTCTTAGGTTTAAAGGGCAAAATGCTAGGCGACAAGCAAGAACAGTTAGGACTGCAAACAGAGGGGAAACACGTAGAGGCAAACATGAGGCTCAGATATTCCTCCACAAGTTATACGCATAATAAGCACGACTAAAACACAAGTAAGGTCTTTAACTTCAGAACCTAAAGCATGATGTCTAGGTGAGAATACAGTAGCGAGGCAGGTTTATTGTAGAGTTTCAGAGAAAGGATTTTTTACCAGTTCAGAATACTGATTTTTGACCTATTATTAGCCAAAAGTACATAGAAGTAGGTATCCAGTTTTAGCAAGTTTAAGCCCTAAGGCTTGCCTAGGCGTATTAAACCGCTTCAATTGCAACTGTTTTAGCTCCTAGTTTTTAGAAAAAATAGTCGTTAAGCAGGAATAAGTCTGTTTTAGTTACCAGTTTTAGGAGAAATAATTGTGAAACATGGATAAGTTTGCTTCAATTTTAACCAGGCGAAGGGAGTGAGTGATAAGAGAATACGAATTTAAATTCTAGAAGGCATGATGTCTAAATGCAAATAAGATGCAACATGATGCAAAAGCTTCTACATGGTATTCTAAATGCATGAGCATTTCAGCATTGGAATCTATTTTAGCGAGATCCATTTATTGATACATTTGACCTCAAGGCAGAACGCAGTAGTTAAACAGAAATCTGACTCCTAATACATGCTTTTCTAGGTGTTCATAGCAGTAGGTTTTAACACAAGATTTTGGCATAGATAACATGAGCATGCTGCGAATGAAATCCTATTGGGACATGATTCCAAAAATGCAAGATTTGACAGTAATTAGTGTTATTATTTAGCCTAAAACAGGATTTTCCAGGTGATGCAACTGTGAGAATGCTAAAGCAGGAACATTATAACAGCCATTTCTTTGTCTATCCTATGAACATGATTTTTAAGTGGACATAAGCATGATGAGATGCTGAAATAAAGAACCTAAGTATCATGGTATCTAATGCATGAATGACATGTATTCCTAAGCATGGTGACTATTGCGCATACATATATGAAAAGTAAACCTATAGGCATGGTTTCTACCCATATCTATACTAAGCATGCATAACCCCACCCATTTCACTATCCGCCCCCCATAGTCATTTTACAATTAGCTATTACAAACCAGGATTGCATGAATAGGAAATAAAAAAATTAAGAAGTTACACTATAGGGAGCCTAACAGTAGGCCCAAGGCTCCATATCCAACAATGTCATATGCCATGACCTTTTATAACCCAGGTGTATCAGAGTTCCTAAGGACCTCATAGGATCCCAGGCAGTGCTCACACCCAGGTACCCCAGCCATGAGTGAGTTGGTGCAATGTGGAATGCCAGCCTTGTGTGTCAGAGTTCAATGGGTACTCAAATGGTCCCCAGGGCAGTGCTCACACGAAGGGGACTGAACTTAGAAACTAGGAGTAGTGAGATGTGCTCATGATAGAGGAAGTTAAGTAAAACAGTGTTTGAAGATAGTTTTGAAAGGGATAGGAATTTTTAATAAAGACCAGCTTTTCAAAAATAGGGGTTCATGTGTTGAAAAACAGTTTGCAAGACAAAAAAGACAAAGTCAACATCACATGATGGTCCAAGCAATCACACATAAGGGTGAAGGGGTTTGAGAGACAAGTATACAAACTGTGAGGCAGGCAATACACATACACCTAATCAAAGGTTTCTAAGGATTCAGGGAATAAGTGTCAAACATATCAGCCAAACAATCTATCCTTATAACTGAATTAACACATTAGACATATGCAGGGGACACATATGAAGAGCAGAGACTGGGTGTGAGAAACACATTGAGCATGCAAGGCAAGGTAACAATAGACATGTGAAAGAGAGATTCAGAAACCTAGATGTAGGTTGAACAGCAAACAAAAAACCTAAGTAGGAACATAATAGGCATGTTGAACTAGAGGGGGGATCACCTAGGTAAAATAGACATGCTAATTGCAAGGTAAACAGCAGAACCCTAAGTAGGAACATGTAAGAAAAGCAACAGGCATACTGAACTAAAAAGGAAAAAATAGACATGCTAGTTGCAAGGTAAACATCAGAACCAAAAATATAAGCATAAGAGAAACAAAAGGAATCGTAACACAAACAGAAACATATTGTTTTGATGGTTGTAAACTTAAACTGAAACCATACCAATTGAATGAAAGAATGAATGCAGAGTGAAAAGCAGCAGAGTGAAGAGAAGTAGAGCAGTAGTGCGTAGATGCAACAGAACAGTAGAATCACTCAGTTTTGGCTTGCAACCAACTGAGTTGCAAGTAACAGCAAGAGAGTATGTGCGTGTAGATGCAGTAGAACAGTGTATTGTTCGTGTCCTTGTTATTGAAAGCTTAGAAGTATTTATAGTTTAAAACAAGTAGAAGAATAAGGTAAGAAGTACACAGTTATGGAAAAGACCAATCAGAATCTATCAATGTCCGGACTCCCTTTAATTGGGGAGTCAGGACTCAAACGGATACAAGTTGTATCAAGTAAGGAAAATGATCAATTACAGGATTAACTTTACCATAATTAAAGCATGTGGCATGAAACAAGGGCTGAATACAGAATGCTCCGAGTAAGGAAAGTATATGTCAAATATTTGAAAACATATTTAGGCACGTAAAATATGGTAGAATACAATTTGATTCTAAAAATAAATCACAGGAATCACGTATAGGACTAAGATCACAAGGGAATCAGTTTTAATTAAGGAAAGTATCACACATGTAAGGAAGTAATTCAAAATCACTAAAAGGTGCTAAGGAAAACACATATGAGTTACAGTTTTGAGAAAAGATATCACAACCTTGAGGGAGATCAATAGAACCAGTAGGGAATACTATGCAAAGGCTATTATAACAAGTAATCGAGTCTGTTAAGCAATAAATAGCACAAAATCAGAGAAAACCTTAGGCAAGCAGTAGAGGACAGTAAAAGATTGAAAACCCTAGGTAAAGCAAGAATCACACAGGTTCATAGACGAACAGTAATGTTAGACATAATAGAAACATAGAGATAGTAAACCTTAACAACAATAACATGATAGAAATCATAGAGAAGCTTAACATCTACGAGAGATAAGAGTTCAAACAACGTATCAGACATAGATAGATACAGAGTTTAGGGAAAACTTGGGGTTTTCAGTAAAGCAAGTTAAAATGATAGAAGCTTTGAATAAATCACTGAATAATAGAAAGACGCATAGAATCACATAAAAACAGAAGCAAGAAATTGAGATGATAAAGAACCATGGTTTCTGGTGAGAGAATCAGCCGGAGAAGGTGAACAGACCCCATCAGAGGAGAGAAGCCAAGGGAGGCTTCTAGAGAGTAACAGAGAGAGATAGAGAGAGAATGAGTGTTGAGGGAATGAGGGGTCGGAGGGGGGGTAGTTGGGAGTTAATTAAGGTAACTTAGATCTGGACCGTTGATCTCAAATGATCAACTGTTCAGATCAAACATGGGGTTGGGCCGGGTAGGAATGGGTTTGGGTTGGGTTAGAGAATGGGTTGGGGTCAGGTGGGGTTTGGTTTAAAAATTGGCTAAAATTTAAATAAGATAGGCTAAATGTTAAATACCCAATTAAATAAGATAATTAATTAGTAAAATAGCTAATGATTGTGCAAAAATGAAATTAAAACCAAATAAATGAAATTAAGATAATCAATTACTATAAAAAATATAAACAATCAGTTGTTGCTTTTAAAATGGTATAAACGTATATTTGTGCTATAATCGCAAAAACTGCTGAAATTAACTAAATAATATCAATATTGGCTAATTTGTGAAATAATTAAATCCTAATGGAATTAAATAGGATAAATAACATATTGAGTCAGAAAATGATTTGAAATTGTTTGTAACATCATTTATGCATAATTATGGAACATAAAATATTAAATAAACAAGAAAATAATTTGATAAAAATACGGAAAATTACGGAAAAATACCGATTACTGCAAAGAGTGATTTTGAAAGTAGATATGCAGTTCTGAAAATAATTTGAGAAAAAATTGGGTATCAACAGTTATGCGACCGCGTAATGGACCACACAATCTTCTCTTCAGTTGGCCAAAAGTCTGCTTTAGTTTGCGGTGATTATGAGGTCCGCATATTACTTCTGTGATCGCATACTTGCAGCATTCCTGCCCTTTTGTGTCTTTTTTACTTCTTTTCCATGTTTTTGGGTCTTCAAGTCTCATGCACTGCAAAACACCAAAACTTCATAAGAATTAACTAAAAATGCATTGAAAGACGAGCTAAAGTCTATGTAATTGGTATCAAAAGTACCGAAATTCTACGGCACGTCATGTCGCGATGTTAAATCAGGCGCTTCTTCGGAGGCAACCCTTGTTTCTTTTAATTTTTTTATTTTTCTTCTTTTTAGATAGGTTATGTATTGAGCTAACTGGTTTTGAAGTGAATTTCAGGAATGAGTGTGTATTGCATGGACAATCTGGAAAAACTTGCCAAGTGTGGAACATTATGCGGACTGAACCAAAATTGTGCGGAGCGCGGAGAAGGGTCTACGGCCGCACAATTCATTGTGCGGCCGCATAACTTGGGACCAAAAATCACCAACACTCTGGAGTTGGAATTTGCAGAGAAAAAAGGCCAAAATGTGGCCGCACACACAATTATGCGGACCGCACAAGGATATGCGGCCACACTCAATTTTATGCGTACTGCAAAGTTCAGCTCATGCACAAGTAAAGAGTGCAGACCGCACTCAAAATTGTGTGGCCGCACTCAGGTGAGATTTTGACCGACCTTGTTAGGGTATAAATAGGGTTTTTCACCACTATTCACACTTTACGTTCTCTGAACTCCCAAGCCCTAGAAAACTCTGTGCAACCCAAAAATTGTTCACAAATCTCACTCAGTTCATCAAGCTAGATTCTTACCTACATCATTCACTACGTGTATGTTCAATTCATGTAGATTTTTGTTCATTTTTCTCAATTTTTTTTATTAATTTAGTTAATTTTAGGCCTAAAAATGTCAAATGTGCTTAATTTGTGCTTCAAAATCATGTTGGTAGTTTCAAAATGCTCATTAGGGACTGGGTAGACCACTAATCTTGTTAATTTTTGCACACCATGCTTAAATTGTGAAAAAATTGCAAGAACCCTAAGTGAAATATCGTCACTGTTTGAATTGTGCGACCGCACACATTTTTGTGCGGTCCGCATAACTAGTAAATAGGGATTTTAGTTTGTTTGAAATGTGCGGACCGCACTCATAATTTGGCGGTCCGCAGAAAAAGTGTGCGGCTGCATAAAAATGTGTGCGACCGCACACTAAACTTCAGAGAACCAGAAATTACAGGTTTGGACTTGTGCTGGCGCACTCAAAATTGTGCGGTCCGCACTCTAGTGTTTGCGATCTCACTTCAAAATTTTGCGGTCTGCACTAGACAGTCTGCGGCCGCACTCAGAATTGTGCAGTCAGTGTTGTCTCAGTAATGACTGCTTGTCTGCAATTGTTCTTCAACTGTTTTTCTTGCTTTGAATTCAACTGACATATGTAACTTATATTGCAGACAATGGTTAGGTATCGTGTCGAGGAAATACATCAAAGGGGAGAGGTGAATCCTCCCGAGGCAAGGGTAAAGGCACTCACCCTCTAGGAGTGCAGTCCAAGACTATTACTAAGAGGCAGATCGAATGGTTGAAGAGCCCTCATAATCTAGCTCTTATGAACCATCGAGATAATCCTCCGAGGGTCAGTATATGGAGGTCCAACCTGATCCCCAGCCCCAACCACCTCAACCCACTGGGCACGATAAATTGCGTAATGAGCCTACATACAATTCTTTTGTTGATTCTGGTGTGGAAAGCCAGAGTTCCGAGCCTCCTTTTCACCTAATCCTATGGCACCTATTGATGTCGATGATGATGATGTCCTGAATGAAGGGAGAGGGGGAGACACTCATGTGGGTGGTCTTGAGAGTACAAAGAAGAAGGAGATGTGGGAAGACAGATTTGTTAGCATGTCAGCTTTCAACAAATTCTAGGAGTTGTGGCCAATGAGGTCGCTTACACTTGAGAAACAATTCTTGATAAAGGATTTGGATATTCACAATCCAAATGTCCTTAGGCAGTTTTGGGAGACAAAGGGTGGAAGCGGTTCAACCGCAGTGTCTTAGATGCAAATGAGCACCTGGTCAGGGAGTTCTACGCAAGTGTAGCTCACATCAAGGCGGGAACAAAAGTGACGAAAGTGAGGAATTTGAAAGTCCATTTTGATGCCTTTGCTTTGAATGCTTATGTGGGGTTTGAGCAAGTGGAAGCGGTCCAGTACTTGGAGAATTTAGCTTTGGGTGAAGTAGCTCGCCATTGGCTAGCTGAGATTTTGGCTTCCCCAGGACCACCACCACCATAGATCACAGCAGGAGTTCCTATTCTCCGGGCCACCCTCAACTTAAAATCTAAATGGTGGCAAACCTTTGTGTGTAGCAGGATTGATCCAAGTTTGAATAAAAATAACCTTCCTCTTCCCCGAGCAATTCTAGTGGCTTCTATTATGGTGGGGTACCCGATGAATGTGGGTGCCATAATGTCAACCAAAATCACATTGGAGGTCCATAAAAATTAAAAGTCCTACCCCTATCCGAACACCCTCACAGAGTACTTCAATAATGCAAAGGTGGAGCCAAGGCCATATGACGTAAAGGTAAAATCTAAGAGGCATTTTTCATGGTATCACTTGCAGGGTGCGGACAACCCAAAGTTCAAGGGGAAGGACACTACCACAGTTGGCCAGTCTGACGAGCCAGCAGTGGTAGGTTCAGAGGTTGCTGCTGAGCCATCTACAACTCCATTGCCTTCCACAACAATCAGACCTTCCACCGGGACAGTCACCATGCCACCACATTTATCCTCTAGGCCACCAAGTTCAGTTCCAGTGCCAACCTCATCTACCTATCCTCCCACTGCGTTGCGAGTCTCCCAAACTTTGGAAAGCCTCAACAACTAGATGCATACACCTACTTCTAAGCTGTCTGACATATTTAGTACTATTGAAACGCAGTCCTCTACTCCAGCAGTGTCACAGGTACCTCTATTAGTAGAGGAAACATTGAAGAAGATTCTGGACAACCAGAAGACTATCATAGACACTCTAGTAGCTCAGGGGGGTGCAATTGAGGAGTTGGCCAAGAAAGTGATGAAGATGAGAAAGTCCCAGGCTTCGAAGAAGACAGTGGAGAGTTTGAGATAGGAGGTGAAGAAGTTAGAAGCAGTAGGTGAGTTTCCCTTTAATCTATTGATGGAGTCAGGTCCATCATCACCAGATGACCCAACAGCACCATCAGCAGAGGCATTAGCTGCAGTCTGACGAGCCAGATCTCACTGCCCCCACTACTGAGGAGATGTTTCAATTTCTCACTAACCTTGTGGTCCCTCAGCCCGGATATGATGACATACAGTTAGAGGAGACCGAGGGTGGTGATGTTTTCAGTCGCCCCGAGACCACATAGGGAGTTTTATTTACTCTATACCTTCTCATTTTTTGATTTGCTAGGACAATGCTTGTTCTTTTTCTGGGGGGTGGTCTATTTTGATATTTTGGATGGTTTGGATGATTGTTTATGACATTTGATAACATTTGGGGCTGTAATAACTTTAATACTCTTTTTTTTCTTTTTTCTTTATTTTCTCCCTCGTTATGTATATATCCGTCCCTCTTGTATATATTCATTTGCCTTACCTTTAGTAGTTTATTTCATAGCTTCTTCGTTTTGTTTATCCTAATAGTATAACTTATTAGTACTTTATTAGCTTCTCATTGATTTGTTAGCTTCTTTTTATGTTTTAGTGAACAATAAGCCTTTGACTTTCTTAATGCCATGGTTCTTTCCAAAGGTGGGTCTTGTGTGAACCGGGTGGCTCTTCCCAACGATGGATGGTGTGAAAACCTTCTTAAGGGATTGAGTCAGTTTTTTATGTTTAGGTAGAAGCAAGTAGTGCTAATGAATAAATAAGGGTCGAGCATGTTTCAATTGGTACCAACACACTTTACTATGCGCGTATGGTTAAAAATAAGTTTTTGTAAAGAAATAGCTCTAGTTAGTGACCTTGTGACTCTTGTGTTGACTTAAGCAATCATCGGATGGTTTAGTTGAACCATTAGCGATTTTCAATCTTGAATGCGGTTGTTTTGGGCCCTGGAGTCCTTTATATTTAACAATCTGGGTGTGTGAGAGGTGAGGTATTTTGTTACAAGTCCAAGTACCCCGTGCGAATGGTCTAGAACTTGTCGCGAATGTATTTCTAGGCGAGACTCTAAGTTGGCTTGGATTGATAAGTGATTGTAGGCTCTCCTTGGCCCGTTTTGAAACCTTTCATGGCCCACCAATGATATCATCCTTAGGAAACCCTTTTGATCCTAAAGCCTTTTTATTCGATAACCACATTACAAGCCTTTAACTGTTTTTAGTGACTTTCTCTTGGAACCCAACTTTTCTTTAGCACTCATGTGATTCAAATGGAAAAAATATAAGTTTGAGGGAGAGACGGTGAGTTTAAAGATGGTTTCAAGGCACAAAAAGACAAAAGAAAAGAAGAGGAAAAAGCAAAGAAAAAGAAAGGAAGAACAAAGAAAAACACAAAAATAAAGTGAATAATGTGAAAGGGTTGAAAAGATGCAAAAGAAAGCAAACGTGCAAGGCATGGAGAAAGCAAAGAACGAGATTGTGAATAGCATGACAAAGAAAGAGTGATGTACAATATCTAATCCCCCTAAGGGAAAAGAAAATGACTCAAAGAGTCGACAAAGTACGAGCAAATAAGAGAATATGAAGTGCTAAAGGAAAGATGAACCGATTCCAATCCGATACTTCACTCCTTAGTCCAAAAGCCTTCATTACATGCCGAAAAAGCCCTACGTGATTTCAAGCCGAGCGAGCTTACACTAGTGGTGATCTATATGAGGGGAAAACATATGGTACTTAGAGCCGGGCTTGTGACATTCTTTTGAGAGTGATGAGCGAGTCTTTATCGAGTCATTGTTTTGAATTCTTCATTCGTGAGTGAGATGAGCTTCCGAAGAGTATAGGAGGAGGAGTTTGGGATCCACGGCGACTTGCATGAAAGTGCGAGCTTCCTTGATGAACAAAGTCAACCCTTGATGCCCAAGTGTAACATTAGAGCCATTTGTGCTTCAACATTCAAATCATAGGCTTGTTAATGATTCATGAGTGTGTGGATAATTGTTGGTCCCAATTTATTTGTGTTTGACCTAACTTAGGCCAGCTGAAATATCCATTTTTCTAGTGGAGCTGGGAATTGGCTTAATTGCTTGAGGACAAGCAAAAGCTTGAGTTTGGGGGATGTATTGGTAAAAAAGAGTCTTACACGTAAGATGATTCTTGACAACCCAGCCAACTACGTGGACCAAGGAAAACATGACAGCTGGATATGACTCTGTAAAGAGGTACGGAACAAAGAGGCATGGTTCAATAAACCTTTGAGTTCATCGGCCACGGGAAACTCAACTTAATTAAGAGAGGGAAGAGACACGGTCAGAGTGAATCCGGACAGAGCTACGGTCAGATTCGGGGATCCTCAATTAATGACCTATATGTTATGTAACCTACAGGCAACAGTTATAGTTACCCTTTGTAACGCCTCATTAATGTAATAAGTAGCCATTAATGAGCGATCATTGCAATAATCAAACGTTATCCTAAGAAAACCCCTATATAAAGGAAGGGAAGATAACTTGTAAAGGGCATCTGAGAATTTCTAATATTACGCACTTTACTTTGCAGCGCACTATTATTACTTTCTATTTATTTTCTTTTATCATTTCCTTGATTATCAGTAACCCGCGTTTATCCTAAATATAGCTTTGGTCAAAGGATCTAATTCTGTGGTTAAACAAATTGGTTCCGTTACCGGGAATCTGATAATCTTTGTTCACTTTTCCATTGATATCCTATAAACTATGTCGAACTCCAACGACAACAACCAACAGAGGAATGGAACCCCAATTCCATCACCTCAAGGAACCCCCCGTGGTTCAAGGGAACCATCCCCACAAAGATCTGATAACAACCGCAATAATAATGAGCAAACGGTAGAACAAGATCGAATAAAGCAAATGATTGCAGAGTATGTGGGACAAGCTTTGCAAGAACTTGCAAGGGGATTACCTATAGCACCACCTGCATCACTGACACCACCTCCAAACAATACAGTCACCGGGGAAAATCCTCAATCTGGATTGATAAACTCGGCAAGGGGTGACACTCCTAATGAATCTCTCGAAGCAAAACCAGGTATGACTAATAACTCTGAATTACAAAATTTACTACTAACAATGCAGAAATAGATGAAGGAAAAAAATGATCGAATCGAGCAAATTCCTGGAGTACCACCTATTATCAAGGGCATTGATGTTGATAGATATTCTCAACAACCTTGGAAACCAAGCGCAGCACCCTTGCCTATACCCAAGAAGTTTAAAATGCCTGACGTTCCCAAGTATGATGGAAAAACCGATCCACGCGACCATGTGACCGCCTTTACCACTGGAGTAAAGGGCAATGATTTAACAAAACAAAAGATTGAATCAGTCCTTGTCAAAAAATTTGGAGAAACACTCACCAAAGGAGCCCTAACCTGGTATTCTCTTCTCCCTGAAAATTCTATTGACTATTTTGCTGAACTTGCAGATTCATTTATAAAAGCACACTCTGGTGCACAAAAAGTTGAAAAGAGAATGGAAGACATATTCAAAATAAAGCAAGGAGACACGGAACTACTTCGCGAATTTGTAGACAGATTCCAACGAGAAAGAATGAAATTACCCAAGATGCCTGATAATTGGGCAGCCATGGCATTTGCAAGCAACCTAAACGATAAAAGCTCGGAAGCCACGAGAAGACTCAAAGAAAGTCTAAGAGAATTCCCAGCTACAACTTGGAATGATGTATATAACAGGTATAGCACTAAACTTAGAATAGAAGAAGATATCATTGCTCGTTCGAGAGATGAAGATCATTCCAAATCCAGACGTCCTGAATCAGACAGGAGATCAGGTAAAAACAGGTACGATCCTTACTTAGGACCATCGGGATGTGAAATTCATCCCAGGTTCGAAAACACTAGGTCAGACTATAAACCACCAGGAAGAGATGTGGGCTCATCCTCATCCAGATCCAGAAAGGATCGAGATGAACGACCTAGAGGTAATGCCCGAACTGGGGATCATACCTTTAATGTAAGCACTCCTGAACTTGTCTCAATATTAAGAAATATGGGAGATAAGGTTAAATGGCCCAAAGAGATGCGATCAAACCCAAATAAAAAGAACCCAGATTTCTGGTGTGAGTTTCATAACGATCATGGGCACAGGACTGCGGTTTGCACATTTTTACAAGGTGAAATAGAACATTTATTGAAACGGGGCTATTTAACAGAATTGTTTAGTGATAAAGGTAAACATGCATATATGACGAATAGGCAGGAGCCCCCAAAGCCTCCTTCTCCAAAGCGAACCGTCAATGTGATACATGGAGGAGAGAAAGTAAACGAGATAGTTTGCCAATTAGCATCAAAGGTCACAATTACCCACGGAAAGCGGGTTCGAGAAGATCCAACCGAAGATGAAATAACCTTTGACGACGCAGATTTTGGTGGATTAATGCTTCCCCATAATGATGCCCTGGTAATATCCATACTCATTCATGACACTAACGTTAAGAGAGTATTAGTTGATCAGGTAGTTCAGTCAATATCATCTTGTTAAGAGTCGTGGAAGAAATGCTCATGGGAAATCAGGTGATCCCAAAGGCCCGAGCCATATCAGGGTTTGATAACTCTACGGTGATAACCAAAGGAGAGATCGAACTTAGCACTTACGCTGAGGGAGTAACTAAGAACACCAAATTCCAAGTCATTGATACTGACATGGCTTATAATGTGATTATGGGAAGGCCTTGGATCCATGACATGAAAGCATTACCATCCACCTTACATCGTGTAATCAAATTCCTCTCAGAATGGGGAATCAGACAAATTAGAGGTGATCAACAGACCTCTATAAATATAAATTCTGTGGCACTTTATAACAAAAAAGGGACGGAAGAACCAGAAGATAGAGAAATCATTCAAGCAGATGTCGCCGGCCAAACAGGTACGGAAAAAACTACTAACCAAACAGGTACGAAAGAAGTAAATGTTCAAATAGGTACGGGAGGAGATACCCACGAGAAGACGGATCCAGTCACCACGGGAGATGCATCGGACCATATAGATATGGATTCTAGATCGGACGTCATTCATGAACAAGAGGAAGATGAACACATCAAAACAACTACGGAAGATCTCGAAGTTGTTCCATTGTTTGAACAAAAACCTGAACAGAAGGTGTATGTAGGCACGGGGCTGAGCCCCGATCGAAAAGGCACGTTAATTGATTATTTAAAAGCTAACACAGATTGCTTTGCATGGTCCCATTCAAATATGACAGGTATTCCACCCGAAGTGATGACCCATAAACTAAATGAAGATCCATCATCCGTACCTGTTAAAGAGGGGGGAAAAGCAAGGACCATTCAAGAATCAAGTAATTGACGAAGAGGTACAAAAACTCTTGAAAATTGGTTCGATACGAGAGGTAACATACCCTAACTGGTTAGCTAACACTGTGGTGGTACCTAAAAAGAATGGCAAATGGAGGGTATGTGTAGATTATACTGATTTAAATAAAGCATGCCCCAAAGATTCGTTCCCATTACCGCATATAGATCAAATGATTGATGCTACCGCAAGTCATGAATTATTAAGCTTTCTAGATGCATATTTTGGTTATAATCAGACTAAAATGGATCCCTCAGACGAGGAAAAAACCTCCTTCATTACGAATAGGGGGACTTACTGCTATAAAGTCGTGCCTTTTGGCTTAAAGAATGCTGGAGCAACCTATCAAAGGCTAGTAACTAAAATGTTCTAAGAACATATGAGAAAAACGATGGAAGTTTACATTGATGATATGTTGGTAAAATCAACACTAGCTAAAGACCATTTCCAGCATCTTTCTATTACTTTTGACATTTTACGCAGGTATAACATGAAGTTGAACCCGGAAAAATGCGCTTTTGGAGTACAATCAGGTAAATTTTTGGGTTTTCTTATATCAAACAGAGGAATAGAGGTAAACCCCGCTCAAATTAAAGCTATAGAAGAAATACCTGATATACTAACAAACAAAAAAGAAGTTCAAAGACTGACAGGAAGAATAGCGGCTTTGGGAAGATTTATTTCCAGGTCTTCCAAAAAAAAATTTAAATTCTTTTCAGTTCTCAAAAAGCAAAATCAATTCGAATGGACTGAAGAATGTCAGCAGGCCCTCAAGAATTTTAAGGATTATCTATCAAAACCTCCTCTTCTGTCAAAGCCAAAAGAAGGGGAAAGATTGTACATCTACCTAGCTATCTCAGAAATTGCTGTAAGTGCAGTACTGGTAAGAGAATACAAAGGTAAACAATCACCTATTTATTACGTAAGTAAAACTTTAATAGATGCTGAAACCATATATCCACATCTAGAAAAGTTAGCTTTAGCTTTAATAATGGCATCTAGAAAATTACGACCCTATTTTCAATGTCATCCAATCACTGTCGTGACTTCTTATCCTTTAAGGAATATATTTCATAAGCAAGAACTGTGAGGAAGATTAGCCAAGTCGGACATAGAACTAAGTGAGCATGAAATAATATATCAGCCTAGGACTGCGATTAAGTCACAGATATTAGCAGATTTTGTTGTTGACTTCAGTAATAACATTGTTCCTGAAATAGACAAGGAGTTACAACTCTTTAACGGTGCTAATACGGGTCTTTGGACCCTATTTACTTATGGTTCTTCACATATAAAAGGTGTCGGCTTAGGCATAGTCTTAATATCACCCACGGGTGAAAAGACACGACAAGCTATCAAATGTTATCCTATAACTAACAATAAAGTAGAGTACGAAGCTGTCATTGCAGGCCTAGAACTAGCACGAGAACTCTCAATTGAGCAAATCATAATCAATAGCGATTCCCAACTGGTAGTAAATCAAATGCAGGGGACTTACATCGCTCGAGAAACTTGGATACAACAATATCTGGAAAAGGAACGAGAACTCGTAAGACAATTCAAAACATGGAAGGTAATACAAATACCTAGAGAGTAAAATGCAGAGGCAAATGCATTAGCAAACCTCGCAAACAATTACAGAAGTAACAAATAAAGACAATGCAATTGGCGTCCATCTATTTCATTCAGCAATCGACCAGGACAGAAATGATGTAACTTTCAACAATTTAACCTGGATTGGAGAAACGAAATTCTTAATTTTTTGCAGAATGGTACCGTAGATGAAGACAAGAAAACAGCTCAAGCAGTTCGCCGCAAAGCTGAACGGTACCGTCTCATTCACAACTCTTTGTATCACAAGATGTTTAGAGGGCCCCTAGCTAAATGCCTCGAACCTAATCAAACGGAGTTCGTAATGAGAGAAGTCCATGAAGGACACTGTGGAAATCATTCAGGAGCAAGATCCTTAGTAAAAACCCTAATCAAATGTGATGACTCAAAAGTTCATCCTAAGTAAATTCAGCTAAATCTGTGTTCCGAGGCTCCGAAAGACTCCGTTAATCTCACCTCGATATGCGTGCGCAGCCCGGGAAGCTTCTGTGTGAAAATTTGATGAAAATGGAATTTTTTGTAACAATTAAATGAATAAAGTTAACTTTGGTCAATATTTTTGGTAAACAGACCCGGACCCGTGATTTGACGATCCCGGAGGGTCCGTAGAAAAATATGCGACTTGGGAGTATGCCCGGAATCGAATTCCGTCCCAAGCCCAAGAAATGAATTTTTAAAGAAAATTGTTTTCTGAAAATAATAAAGGTTTTTGAAAATGAACTTTGATGTGAAACCCGTGTTACCGGGCCCGTATTATGGTTCCAGAGCCCGGAACAGGTTTATTATATGTTATGTGAGTTATCTGTGAAATTTGGTGTAAAACGGACTTGAAATGACGTGATTCGGATTAAAATTGGAAAAGTTGAGCGTTATGAAGTTTCAAGAAAATTCTAAGAGTTTTGGGGTTTGATTCAATGGTTTTGATGATATTTTGGTGATTTAAATGCTTGAATAAGTCCGTAGGATGTTTTGGGAGTCGTATGTGTTTTTGGTTTTGAGACCTGAGGGCTCGGGTGAGTTTCGGGTAGCTAACGGGGTGTTAAAGAGTCAAAAATCTGGTGTTTTGGACTAGTTTCTGGTGTCTGGTGTTTTCTTCTCTGTGATCGCAGCCTTTGATCCGCGATCGCAGATGTCTGTCCAGGTCCCTTCCGCGATCGCATCCCTTCGACCCGCGATCGCATAGTGTGATGTCCCAATGTTCCGCGATCGCATACCTCTTCCTGCGATCGCATAGGGTCAGCTAAGCTCTATTCCGCGATCGCAACTCCTCTTCTGCGATCGCAGTGAGTTAGGACCAGACTCTCCGCGATCGCAGCCCCTTTCTTGCGATCGAGATGAACAAAATCGCCTAGTTAATTCTTTAAGTCAAAAACAGAATGTTATCACGAGATTTCACAATTTTTCCACCTCCTCCTTCTTCTCCAACCTCCATTGAAGACCTCCAAGCCAATTCTTCCTCCATAGCCTTTTGGGCAAGTGTTTCTAAAATCAATTTCTTTCACTTCCCTTCCCTAATCACTAGAATCTAGGCCTAAAATCCTAAAATCAAAGTAGAAATTAATGGTTTTGGGTAGAGTTAGGTTTTTGGGAATTTTGGGTAATTCAACCCTAATTTGGGGTCGAATTTCAAAACAAATTATATAT
>ML263061.1:0-18451 GCA_005239495.1 Nicotiana undulata
TGGCGAAAGTTAGTTTTTGGTGATTTCCGGTCGGCAGTGGAAAATAGGCTATCGAGGTCGGAACAGGTTCGTAATATCATTTTGGATGTGTCTGCAAAATTTCAGGTCAATTGGAGTTGTTTTGGATAGTTTCGGCATCTTTGGTGGATTTTAAAATTTTCAAAGTTCTTAGGCTTGAATCCGATGTAAATTTGGTGTTTTGATGTTAGTTTTGGTGTTTTGAGAGTGAAACTAAGTTTGAATGATCATATGTGATGTGTTGGTATAGTTGGTTGGGGTCCCAAGGAGCTCGNGCCCGTAGCAAAAAAGAATCGTCGAATTTGGACATCGTATGAGGATTTTATGGCCATCTTACCAAGGTTGCCCAGATTTTTTAGGTTAATTACGAAATTGCCACTGGCGGCATATTAAAAACCTGCACTTTGCAAATCTTAAAACCTACATATCCCCTTCATTATAAGGTCAAATTGAGTGATTCAAAAGCCTAAATTGATTATAATTTCACAAGGAATCCATTGGGAGCAGTAAAACGCGTAAAACGTATATATATAACGAGCAATTTGAGTTTTCTTCCAATATTTGAACGGGGAGAAGCTTTTGAGGCGATTTTTAAGAGAGGAAATCAGTGTTCTTCATAGAGGTAAGTGTCTTGACCATTAAAACTCGTTTATGGGTGATTATAGANTCGATTGTGGTGTTCTTTATATGTACGGAATCGTGAGAAGATGAAGAACACTTTTCTGTAAAACTTTATGAGTTTCGGGATGCGGGACCGGGGGTCGGGTTTTGACCGGTTTCGGATTTTTGAGTTAAATTCGATATTTTTCAATTGGAATTTATTCCTTAAGCATATGTTGATGATAAAAATCTGAACTTGGTAGATTTGGAGCCTTCGGAGGTTGATTCGAGAGGCAAGCGTGTTGCGGAATAATTCCGGGCTAGTTTTGAGGTAAGTAATGTCTTGAAATCCTGTCCTGAGGGTATGAAACCCCGGACTATGCACCCTTTTACGGGTTTTGAACTGGAAAGATTGAAACTTTGGAAATATCTCCGTATTTAGGCGACCATTGAGTTGCTAAACCGATTTTTAAGCTTATGCTTAATTAGTATTTATATATTATGATATGTTTTGGGCTGTAAGCCGTGTTTGGGGCCTAGTGCCGATCTGTTTACCCCTTGGGGGACTGTTTTACTGTGTTTTATCACTTGATATGTTGTGAATTACAGTAAGTCATTTCCTGATAAATGGTTTTGACATTCAGAGTATTTTGATACTATTTATTGAAAAAAATGAAACATTGTTTTGGGTCGAGAATCCGGTTTGTTTATGGCCTAAGGGCTACTTGAAAGTGTCTGACTGAGTGATGTGAGGAGGCTTCCAGGCCTTATGAGAGAGGTGAGGAGGCTTCCAGGCCTTATGAGAGAGGTGAGGAGGCTTCCAGGCCTTATGAGAGAGGTGAGGAGGCTTCCAGGCCTTATGAGAGAGGTGAGGAGGCTTCCAGGCCTTATGAGAGAGGTGAGGAGGCTTCCAGGCCTTATGAGAGAGGTGAGGAGGCTTCCAGGCCTTATGAGAGAGGTGAGGAGGCTTCCAGGCCTTATGAGAGAGGTGAGGAGGCTTCCAGGCCTTATGAGAGAGGTGAGGAGGCTTCCAGGCCTTATGAGAGAGGTGAGGAGGCTTCCAGGCCTTATGAGAGAGGTGAGGAGGCTTCCAGGCCTTATGAGAGAGGTGAGGAGGCTTCCAGGCCTTATGAGAGAGGTGAGGAGGCTTCCAGGCCTTATGAGTGATGTGAGGAGGCTTCCAAGACTCATGAGAGAGATGAGAAGGCTTCCAGGCCTTATGTTATTATTGCGCTTGGGCTGTAGGAGCCCCTCCGGATTCTGTAACACACCCCTAGTGAGCGCCGGTACCGATTGAGTGATGATGATTTCCCGCGGGGCAGATACTGAGTGATGATTGATACTGAGTGATTGATGGAATGCTTGAGGGCATCTGTTATGAGAAATGATTTCTTCCCAAGGGGCACTTTTATGATGATTTTTACTATGTTTTCAAGCTATGATTTACTTCATTTTCAAACTGGTTTTACTGAGGATTTCACTGAGATATACTGATATTGTACTTGTTTTTCAAAGGAGTTTGGAACTGGTTTTTGAACCTATGAAATTGCTGAATACTACTTGGTGACTTGGTGTTTTACTGGCTTTTGTGAAATGGTGTATCTGTTTGTGTGCTTTATATTTCTCAGACTGTGATTTCTTTTCATTACTACTGAGTTGGCGTACTCATAAAGACTCCCTGTGCCTCTGTGCACAGATCCAGGTACTAGCTCTCAGCAGTAGCTGACGCAGGTTCGATAGCAGAAGTTCACGAGATTTGGAGATAGCTGTCCAGCGTCCACAACTTCTCCATTTCCCTTCCTTGCTTAGCTTTAGCATTTGATTCAGAGATATATATTATAGTTTTAGCAGAGTTAGATTTATTTATTCGTAGATGCTCATGACTATTGACTGCAGTTCTTGGGAGGTGGTTTAGAATATTATGGGGACGCTAAGAATTATTTATATTATTTATGCTATGGTTGCTTGCTGATTATTTAATTGTGAACTGTTATGATTGAACAAAAGCGTAGTAAAGTGATGGTCGGCTAGCCTAGTTCCACGATAGGCGCCATCACGGCCTCTTAGGATTTGGGGTCGTGACAGCAACCCACCTGCTTATCCTTCCAATGGTTCAAGTTCTTCAAACAATGAGATGATATGTATTGAGAATATGTTTAAGAAAATGATGGAAAATAATTGTTGACATATTTCACTTCTTCTTCTTGCTCATTGTACGAATCACCATGGTCAAACCCACTATCATCTTGCACAAATTGTTCTGGACGGCTTTGCCCTTGTTGACCTTTTTGCCGTCTCTTGTTTATCATCATATTCACACCTTCTATCGCATTCACTTGTTTCGGCCCTTGAACTTGTTGAAGTTGAACTTTGGCCAATTGATTCATTGTGGTTGTCAACTCGGCGATAGCTTACCCATGATTATGTAGCTCCTTGTGTAGGTGTCACGACCCAAATTCCCAGCCTAAGGGATCATGATGGCGCCTAACACCACACTTGCTAGGCAAGCCAATGTTAGAATTCGATTAGCTATCTTTCCTTTGATTATTTACTTAAACACAATAAAATAAATTTAAAGTAAATTGGATTTAATGATTTCCAACGAATAACTTCGTAAATAAAATAATAAACTAATAAATAAACCAAGCCACGAACTAATTATATAACTATAAGACTACTCTAGGGTCTGGTGTCACAATTCATGAACTACTAAAGAATACTACAAATGCTGGGCTGAAAGAAATAGTGTAGTTATTATGAATATAATAAAATAGTGTTTATAAAAATAATCGATGACTTGTGATCTGCGAACGCCGGTAGATATACCTCGTGTCTCCAGAAAAGTGGATAGCTGCTACTAAAAAATCTCTACTGATGGCTGGTACCTGGATATGCACAAAAGAGTGCAGAGTATAGTATCAGTACAACCGACCCCATGTACTGAATAAGTGCTGAGCCTAACCTCGACGAAGTAGTGACGAGGCTAAGGCGGGGGAAATTATAACTTAACATGTGATAATATATATAATAACGCAAGAAAACAATTCTACGTGAACAAGAAAAATATAACTGAATCAAAAAATAAATAACTCGGTCGCATATTTCAGGCCTCAGCTGTCACCCAAAATCTCACACAAATTTCCAACATTTTCAAAGTTTTGACTTTAAAAATAGGAGTAAATACGTAATACGAAAAATATTAGAGTAAAACAGTAAGTTTTCAAATCTGTAAGTTTCAAATCCTTGAGTTTCAAAAACCAATAAAACCTTTTTGAAATCCAGTAAAAATATAAGTATCCACCCTTATCAATTACTTGTTTCGGCGTGCAACCCGATCCCACCTGTCCACCCTAGTTACTATCATTTATCCACCCTTATCACTATCAATTATCCACCCTTATTACTATCAATTTGTTCACCCTTATCACTATCAATTTCTCCACCCTTATCACTATCAATTTCTCCACCCTAATCACTATCAATTTATTTATTTATCAAAACTTTCACAATTCAGGCCAAGCCTTTCACAATACTTTTATTTCAACAATTGTAAATAGAAAACCGTGCTCCTCATAAGCTCATCATTTTTATCACAAAAATGAAACCAACAGGAACATAAATATATATACATCTCATAAAACAATGTCAAACTACACAACCTTTCTGTAACCCAAGGGAACCAAACAAATAACCGATACTCTTCCAAAATAACCGCAACAATAATCCACAACAAAGTAATAAGGCCAAGTAGTCATAGAAATAATAATGGACATAGAACAATTAAGACGGGAATCAATTAAGTTGGAACCGAAAAAGGGATCATGTTTAACAGATAATTTGGTGGTGCATAGATATTCGTCACCTTACCTATACACCACACACATGAAAATTCACATAGAAAATAAGTGGGGATTCCTATTCCCTCAAGTCAAGGTTAAGCCAAACACTTACTTCGATCTAACAAGCACTTCACTGCTCTAGCACTGCCTTTCCTTTAGAATTTTCTTGTAACCCGCTTGAATCTAATCACAATTTGTTCAATGTTATCAATCATGGCCTAAAGAATCATCTTTATTTAAAAACAATGGTCTTCCTAAGTTTTCCTATTCAAATTTGAAAATCGACCCCGGACCCGCGTTGTCTAAACTCGAGGTTCGGACCAAAACCCGTTTACCCAATCTCCCCCGAGCACGGATACACAATTGGTATAGGAATCCGACCTCAATTCGAGGTCCAATTTCCCAAAATTTGAAATCTCTAAGTTCTTTCCAATAACCAAATTTTTTTACCATCAAAACTCTAGATTTTTGGTTGAAATCTTGTTAAACGTTGTTAGGAATTGAAAGAAATTAGTTAAAGATCACGTACCAATGGTTTGGAGAAGTTTGGGTCTTTGGAAAATCGCCTATGGAGGTTTAGGGTTTTAGAAAATTGAAAAAGAAGTGAAAATCCCGTCAAAAAGCTGATATAACAGGTTGCGGGTCTCGTATTTGCGAACTGGAGTTCGCATTTGCGAACCCTGGACTTTCCGGAGAGGTATCGCAAATACGAACATGACCTTGGATTTGCGAACAAGGTCCTTCATATTTGCGACCCAGGACATCGCATTTGCGAGATCAAAGGCTGGCCATTGGCTTCGCATTTGCGAGATCTGAGGCCACACCAGATGTTCAGCTGTTGGGGTATTTTTCTAAGTCTAGACAGTCCGTAGCCTATCCGAAACTCACCCGAGCATTCGTGGCTCCAAACCAAAGATGCACACAAGTCTAAGAACATCATACAGACTCGTTCGTGCAATCAAATCATAAAACTAACATCAAAATCTACAGATTTCGCCTCAAAACTCAAGATTTCCTCAAGAACACTCAAATTTCTAACTTTTCAACCGGATGTCCGAATTACATCAAATCAACTCCGATTCTCATGAAACATCAAAGATAGGACTTACATAACATAATAAACTTTTTCCGGGCTCTAGAACCAAAATACGGGCCCGATATCATATATTTCACATATTATTTCATTTCTTTATCTCTTGAATTAACCAGCGGAACAATTTTCTTCAAAAATTGTTTTCTAAGGATTGGGACCTCAGAATTCATTTTCGGGCATACGCCCAAGTCCCATATTTTACTGCGGACCTTCCGGGATCGTCGGAATACATATCCGGGTCCGTTCACTCAAAATAATTACCAAAGTCAACTATAATCAAATTTTAACTCTAGAAATTTTTATTTCTCATATTTCCACATAAAAGCTTTCCGGTTTCACGCCCGGATTGCGCACGCAATTGAGGTAATTATAATTAGTCTTTTTATGGATAGTAAGCCTAGAATTAAGTTTGTTTTCATAAAATGACCCTTTGGGTAATCACAATCTCCACCTCTAAAATACATGTTCGTCCTCGAACGGACATAGAAAGTTACCTGAATTGGCAAACAAGTGTGGATAGTTACTCTGCATGTCCGACTCGGACTCCCGAGTAGCCGCCTCGACGGGCTGACCTTTCAATTGCACTCGAATTGAAAGATAACTCTTAGACCTTAACTGACGAACCTGCCGGTCTAAAATGGCTACCGGCTCCTCCCCATAAGTCAGGTCTTTGTCCAATTAGACAGAGCTGAAATCTAACGCATGGGACGGGTCACCATGATATTTCCAGAGCATAGACACATGGAATACCGGATGAACTGAGGATAACCATGGAGGCCACGCAAGTCTATAAGCTACCTCCCCCACTCTATCAAGAATCTCAAATGGCCCGATATACTTAGGGCTCAACTTACCCTTATTTCCAAACCTCATAACACCCTTCATGGGCGACACACGAAGCAATACTCTCTCTCCCACCATGAATTCCACATCACGAACCTTACGATCAACATAACTCTTTTGCCTAGACTGGGCTGCACGAAGTCTCTCCTGAATAATATTGACCTTATCCAAGGCCTCTTGAACTAAGTCTGTACCCAGTAACGAGCTTCTCCCGGATCAAACCATCCAACTGGCGATCTGCACCGTCTACCATATAATGCCTCATAAGGAGCCATCTGAATGCTCGATTGATAGCTATTATTATAAGCAAACTCTGCTAACGGCAAGAACTGATCCAACGAATCTCCAAAGTCAATAACACAAGCGCAGAGCATATCCTCCAATATCTGAATGGTATGCTCGGACTGCCTGTCAGTCTGAGGGTGAAATGCTGTACTCAACTCTACTCGGGTACCCAACTCACGCTAAACTGCCCTCCAAAAGTGCGAAGTAAACTACGTACCCCGATCAGAAATGATAGACACAGGCACACCATGAAGGCGAACAATCTCCTGAATATATAACTTAACCAACCACTCTGAAGTATAAGTACTTGCCACATGAATGAAATCCGCTGATTTAGTCAACCTATCCACAACCCAAACTGCGTCAAATTTCCTTTGAGTCCGTGGGAGTCCAACAACGAAGTCCATAGTGATACACTCCCACTTTCACTCAGGAATCTCTATCTGCTGTAGCAAACTACTAGGTCTCCAATGCTCATACTTTACCTGCTGACAAGTTAAGCAACGAGCCACATACGCAACAATATCCTTCTTCATCCTTCTCCACCAATAATGTTGCCTCAAGTCTTGGTAAATTTTGGCTGCCCCTGGGTGAATCGAATACTTAGAACTGTGAGCCTTATCAAGGATCAACGCACGAAGGTCATCAGCATTAGGCACACATATATAACCCTGCATCCTCAAGATACCGTCATCTCCAGCTGTAACTTGCTTGGCACCACCGTGCCGAACTGTGTTCCTAAGGACCATCAAATGCGGGTCATCATCCTGCCGCTCTCGGATACGCTCAATTTGAGAAGATCGAGCGACTGTACAAGCTAGAAAATTGTTGGGCGAAATATTCAACTTCACGAACTGATTAGCCAACGTCTGAATGTCTGAAGCTAACGGTCTCTCACCAATTGGAATATACGCAAGGCTGCCCATACTCACTACCTTCCTACTGAATGCATCGGCCACCATGTTGGCCTTCCCTAGATGATATAATATGGTGACATCATAATCCTTCAGTAACTCTAACCATCTACGCTGCGTCAAATTTAGATCCTTCTGCTTGAATAAGTACTGAAGACTACGATGGTCAGTAAAAACCTCACACGACACGCCATAAAGATAGTGCCTCAAAATTTTCAATGCATGAACAATGACTGCCAACTCTAAGTCATGAACATGATAATTCTTCTCATGGACTTTCAACTGTCGAGAGGCATATGCAATCACCCTGCCATCCTGCATCAATACTGCTCCAAGTCCAACTCGGGAAGCATCACAATACACCGTGAAAGAACCCAAACTTGATGGTAACACCAACACCGGTGCTGAAGTCAAGGCTGTCTTGAGCTTTTGAAAGCTCACCTAACACTCATCTAACCATTTAAAAGGGGCTCCTTTCTGAGTCAATTTAGTCATTGGGGATGCTTTGGATGAGAGCCCCTCCACAAAACGACAGTAGTAACCTGCCAAACCCAAGAAACTCCTAATTTCCGTAGTTGTAATGGGTCTAGGCCAATCCCTGACTGCCTCTATCTTCTTAGGATCAACCTGAATACCCTCATATGATACGATATGACCCAGGAAGGCTACAAAATCTAACCAGAACTCACATTTTGAAAACTTGACATACAACTGATTATCTCTCAAATTCTAGAGTGCTATACGGAGGTGTTGTTCATGTTCTTCCCGACTTCGGGAGTATATAAGGATGTCATCAATGAACACGATCACGAAAGAGTCTAGATGGGGCTTGAAAACCCTATTCATCAAGTCCATAAAGGCTACTGGAGCATTAGTCAGCCCAAAAGACATGACCGAAAATTCATAATGCCCATACCTCTTCCGAAAGGCTGTCTTAGGGACATCGGACGCCCTAATCTTCAGCTGATGATAGTCCGATTCAAATCAATTTTCGAAAATACTCTATCACCTTGAAGCTGGTCAAATAAGTCATCAATTCTCGGCAACAGATACTTATTTTGATAGTAACTCTATTCAGCTGCCGGTAATTTATACACATCCTCATCGACCCATCTTTCTTCTTTACAAACAAAACCGGTGAACCCCAGGGCGAGACACTAGGTCTGATGAAACCCTTATTTAGCAAATCTTGCAACTGCTCTTTCAACTCTTTCAATTCTGGTGGGGCCATCCGATATGGAGGAATGGAAATGGACTGAGTTCCCGGAGCCACATCAATACATAAATCAATATCCCTGTCGGGTGGCATCCCCGGCAGGTCTGCAGGAAATACCTCAGGAAATTCACGAACGATAGGAACTGACTATATGGAAGAAACCTCGGCATCAGAATCACAAATATGTGCCAAATAAGACAAGACCCTTTCTCCACCATGCAGCGAGCCTTAGCATATGAAATTACCCGGATGGGAAAATGACAAGGAGTCCCTTTCCATTCTAATCGAGGCAACCCCGACAATGCTAAGGTAACTGTCTTGGCGTGACAGTCCAAGTTGGAATAATAGGGAGACAACCAATCCATGCCCAATATAATGTCAAAATCAACCATGTCTAGAAGTAAAATATCCACACTAGTTTCAAGACCTTCAATGACTACTACGCACGAACGATACACACGATCTACCACAATAGCATCCTCCACCGGTGTAGACACAAAAATAGGAACACTCAAGGGATCACGAGGAACATTAAAATACGAGACAAATATGATGAAACATATGAATTAGTAGACCCCGAATCAAACAAAACTGAAGCAGCTCTATCACAAACCTAGATAATACCTGTAATAACAGCATCGGAGGACTCTGCCTCAGGCCTGGCTGGGAATGCATATAGTCGGGGCTGGGCCCCGCCATCCTGAACCACACCTCTAGGAGGACCTCCACCTCAGCGGGTTGTCCTCCACCTCTAGCTATCTGACCTTCACCTCTAACATTCTGGCCTCTACCTCTAACTACCTGACCCATACCCCTTGCTGGCTAGGCAGGTGGTACTGGAGCTGGTGCCGGAACTATAGCACGATAACCCTGCTGCTGAAACTGATTACCCGTATATTTCGGACAAGTCCTCCGGACATGCCCATATTCACCACATTCGAAACATCCCTGCTGAAACGTATGCTGACCCGGATGAACCGGCTGACCACGAGGAACACTCTGCAGAGGAGGTGCTCTAATAAGAGCTGAAGGAGCACTATAGACTGGCTGAGCAGAAGGAGGCATATAAGAACCACGACCCCCTAAAGTACTATGTGAAACCTGTAGCGCTAAATGAAATGGCCTGGAAGAATAGCCTATGCTAAACGAAGTCCCGCCTACAAATGAGGCACCACTGAAACCACCAGAATGGAGAGGTCTCTTGTCTGACACTTGACCTCCCATACCGAGTACCGACTCAACCCTCCCAGCCACATTAGCTGCATCCTAAAAAGAAATCTCAGTCCCTATCTCCTTGGCCATCTGTAGCCTGATGGGCTGAGTAAGGCCCTCAATAAACCGTCTGACCCCCTCTCTCTCTCTCTGTGGGCAACAAGAGAATAGCATGTCTAGCCAAATCCACGAAATAAGTCTCATACTGGGTCACGGTCATGCTGCCCTGCTGAAGTCGCTCATACTGACGACGGTTATCCTCTCGAGTAGTAACATGCAAGAACTTCTCCATAAAAAGGTGAGAGAACTGATCCTAAGTTAGAGCAGATGATTCAACTGGCCTAGTCAACAAATAGTCCCTCCACTATTTCTTGGCGGAACCAGTCATCTGAAAAGCCGTGAAATCGACCCCATTGGTCTCCAAAATCCCCATATTATGCAACACCTCATGACAATTATCTAGATATTCCTGACGATCCTTTGAAGTAGCACCACTGAAGTGAACAGAAAATAACTTAATGAACCTGTCCAGTCTCCATAAAGCATCTGTAGACATAGCTTCCCCATCAACGGGCGGCACTGCTGCAACTGGCTGAATTATCTCAATTGGATTGGCTGTTGGGGTCTGAACCTGAGGAGTAGTCTGAACCGGAGTGTGGGTAGCAGGAGTCTGGACCCCTCCTCCAGCTTGAGATACGGCTACTGCAATGGGTAATGTCCCAGTCTGGGCCACACTCTCCATCAGGCCCACTAAACGGACCAAAGCATCCTGAAGAACCAGGGTGGCAATAAACCCCTCGGGAACCTGAGTTGGTCCCTCTGGAACAGTCTGAGCTGGAACACCCTCATTAATCTCAATCTGGGGCTCCGCAGCTGGGGCTGCAGTGTGGGCAACATGCTGTGTCCTGCCCCTGCCTCGACCTCTGATGTGGCCTCGGCCTCTGCCCCTAGTAGGAGCTGCTGCTGCTGGAGGACCGGAATGCTGGTCAGCGGAAGATGAAACATGTGTTCTCACCATCTGCGAGAGAATAGAAGAATCTAATCAGTATTTGAGATACAAGAATCGCACGATAGAATAGAAATAAAAATGGAGTTGTTTCCTAACTAAATAGCCTCAGAAAGATAAGTACAAATGCCTCCGTACCGATCCTTCACACTCTACTAAGCTTGTTTGTGAATTGTGAGACCTAAGCAACCTAGGGCTCTGATACCAACTTGTCACGACCCAAATTCCCACCCTTAGGGATCATGATGGCGGCTAACACCACACTTGCTAGGCAAGCCAATGTTAGAATTCAATTAGCTATCTTTCCTTCGATTATTTACTTAAACACAATAAAACAAATTTAAAGTAAATTGGATTTACGAATAAATTCGTAAATAAAATAATAAACTAATAAATAAACCGAGCCACGAACTAATTATATAACTATAAGACTACCCCAGGTCTGGTGTCACAATTCACGACTACTAAAGAATACTACAAATACTGCGCTGAAAGAAATAGTGTAACTGTTCTGAATATAATAAAATGGTGTTTATAAAAATAGGAGAAGACTCTCGGGATCTGCAAACGCCGGCAGATATACCTCGTGTCTCCAGAAAAGTGGATAGCTGCTACTAAAAAATATTTACTGATGGCTGGTACCTGGATCTGAACAAAAGAGTGCAGAGTATAGTATCAGTACAACCGACCCCATGTACTGAGTAAATGTCGAGCCTAACCTCGACAAAGTAGTGACGAGGCTAAGGCGGGGCAATTATAATTTAACCTGTGACAATATATATATAATAACACAAGAAAATAATTCTACGTGAATAAGAAAAATATAACTGAATCAATAAATAAATAACTCGGTCGCCTATTCCAGGCCTCAGCTGTCACCCAAAATCTCACACAAATTTCCAACATTTTCGAAGTTTTGACTTTAAAAATAGGAGTAAATACGAAATACGAAAAATAGTAGAGTAAAACAGTAAGGTTTCAATTCTGTAAGTTTCAAATCCTTGAGTTTCAAAAACCAACAAAACCTTTTTGAAATCCAGTAAAAACATAAGTGTCCACCCTTATCATTTACTTGTTGCGGCGTGCAACCCGATCCCACCTGTCCACCCTTATTACTATCATTATCCACCCTTATCACTATCAATTTCTCCACCCTTATCACTATCAAAGTTTCCACCCTTATCACTATCAATTTATTTATTTATCAAAAACATTCACAATTCATGCCAAGCCTTTCACAATACTTTTATTTCAACAATTGTAAACAGAAAACCGTACTCCTCATAAAATCATCATTTTTATCACAAAAATAAAACCAACAGGAACATAAATATATATACATCTCGTAAAAATAATGTCAAACTGCACAACCTTTCTGTACCCCAAGGGAACCAAACAAATAACCGATACTCTTCCAAAATAACCGCAACAATATTCCACAACAAAGTAATAAGGCCAAGTAGCCATAGAAACAATAATGGACATAGAACAATTAAGACATGAATCAATTAAGTTGGAACCGAAAAAGGGATCATGTTTAACAAATAATTTGGTGGTGCATAGATATTCGTCACCTCACCTATGCACCACACACATGAAAATTCACATAGCAAATAAGTGGGGATTCCTATTACCTCAAGTCAAGGTTATGCCAAACACTTACCTCGATCTAACAAGCACTTCACTGCTCTAGCACTGCCTTTCCTTTAGAATTTGCTTCTAACCCGCTTGAATCTAATCACAATTTATTCAATGTTATCAATCATGGCCTAAAGGAATCATCTTTATTGAAAAACAATGGTCTTCCTAAGTTTTCCTATTCAAATTTGAAAATCGACCCCGGACCCCCTTTGTCTAAACTCAAGGTACGGACCAAAACCCGTTTACCAAATCTCCCCCGAGCACGGATACACAATTGGTATTGGAATCCGACCTCAATTCGAGGTCCAATTCCCCAAAATTTGAAATTTCTAAGTTCTTCCCAAAAACCAAATTTCTTTACCATGAAAACTCTAGATTTTTTGTTGAAATCTTGTTAAAAGTTGTTAGGAATTGAAAGAAATTAGTTAAAGATCACTTACCAATGGTTTGGAGAAGTTTGGGTCTTTGCATAGTCGCCTATGGAGGTTTAGGATTTTAGAAAATTGAAAAAGAAGTGAAAATCCCATCAAAAAGCTGATATAACAAGTTGCGGGTCTCGCATTTGCGAACTGGAGTTCGCATTTGCGAACCCTGGGCTTTTCGGAGAGGTATCGCAAATGCGATTAGCACCTCGCATTTGCGAACAGGGTCCTTCGCATTTGTGACCCAGGACCTTGCATTTGCGAGATCAGAGGCTTGCCATTGGCTTCGCATTTGCGAGGTCTGAGGCCTGCACACCAGATGTTCAGCTGTTGGGGTATTTTTTTTAACTCTAGACACTTCGTAGCCTATCCGAAACTCACTCGAGACTTCGTAGCTCCAAACCAAACATGCACACAAGTTTAAAAATATCATACGGACTTGTTCGTGCAATCAAATCATCAAAATAACATCAAAATCTACAGAGTTCGCCTCAAAACTCAAGATTTCCTCAAGAACACTCAAAATTCTAACTTTTCAACAGGATGTCTGAATTATATCAAATCAACTCCGATTCTCATGAAATTTACAGATAGGACTTACATAACATAACGAACTTGTTCCGGGCTCCGGAACCAAAATACGGGCCTGATATTATATATTTCACATATTATTTCATTTCTTTATCTCTTGAATTAACTAGCAGAACAATTTTCTTCAAATTTTATTTCTAAGGCTTGGGACCTCGGAATTCATTTTCGGGCATACGTCCAAGTCCCATATTTTACTGCGAGCCTCCCGGGATTGTCGAAACACAGATCTGGGTCCGTTCACTCAAAATGTTGACCAAAGTCAACTATAATCAAATTTTAACTCTAGAAATTTCTATTTCTCATACTTCCACATAAAAGCTTTCTGGTTCCATGCCCGGACTGCGCATGCAATTGAGGTAATTAAAATTAGTCTTTTTAGGGCTAGTACGCGTAGAATTAAGTCTGTTTTTATAAAATGACCCTTTGGGTCATCATAGTAGGTGAATGAAATTTGGGTCACCTTGAGGAACATTGGCCTTACTTTGCCATGCCGACGAGGTATCCTCCATCTCATCCAAATTTCACAAGCTTCAGCATAAGGTGTGTTCATGAATTTCCCGCCAGCGATTTGATTTACCACACATTGATTTGTTGTGTTGATCCCCCTGTAGAAGGTTTGTTGGATCATACCATCGGTCATATAATTATTCGGGCACTCTTTAAACATGGTACGATATCTTTCCCAAATCTCGTGCAATGGCTCATTGGGCTCTTGCTTGAACGCTAGAATTTCATCCCGTAGTGTAGCCATGTGCCCCGGAGAGAAAAATTTGGCAATAAATGTTTCGGCCAACTCATCTCATGTATGGATGGAATGATTGGGTAATCTCTCTAACCAGTCCAATGCCTTTCTCCGTAGAGAAAAGGGAAATTCCCTCAAACACAGTGCATCCTCGAAAACAATTGTTTGCTTGCTCCCCCAATAAGTATCGACGAACCCCTTGAGATGCTTGTAAGAATTTTGGCCAGGAGCCCCAGTGAAGAATACCCATTTATCAAGTAGTGTAAGAATCAAATTGGTGATTTGGAAGTTGCCCGCACTAATACGGGAGGGACTACAGCACTTGCTTAACCCTCGTTTGGCAAAACCCGATGCGCTGCCGCTCTTGGTAGAGGTGGGGGAGGGACGGGAACACTATCATAAGGCGAACGACCTCGCCTGTTTGCTTGAGGTTCGGAGAGAACCTCATCTCCTTGATCATCATCCACTCCCTCCCCCAATGGAAAATTCCTGACGGGCTCGTTGTTGAGAGCCATTCTCGTACCTATAAACAATTCAAGAACAAAATTAGTGACTCGGAAGGAAAATAAGAAAAATCACACAAAAACCTAGATATATAGCTAAATCCTTTTAACTCCCCGGAAACGGCGCCAAAAAATTATCTCGTCCAAACTCACACCACAAATATAGGAAGTGAGGCGGTCGATGCAATAATAAAAATCCAACGCAAGTTGGGGTCGAATCCACAGGGAGTTAGATTTGCGATTAGGTATATACCTAGTGCGAATGTATGATATGACCTAGATTACACTTCCATATTATCGATTGTTGTTTCTATTTCTACTTTAAGCTATTGATTGCAATTGTAAAACTAGGAGACAATATTTTTGTTTTGGTTGTTTTTCAGATTATAGAAGGTCTAGGGTTGCGACTTCCGCCTAGTTGGTTACCTAACAGATTTAGAGCTTTAGGGCATGTTTGGTTGATCGGGATACAATATAACAATCACACCAAACTACTCACTCTATACCTCTCCGTAGTTTGAGTGATTTTTCCCGATTTGGCTTTCTCAAGTCTAAATGGGTATTTCACAAAGCAAGTGATAAATGCTCTAGTCGGGTCTTATTATCTCTAGGTTCGACCCTTTAATTGCGGCTATCAATTTCTTGAGTTCACCCCAATCTTTAGTTAGCCAAGTTTTCCTAGACTTAATCTCTCTTTCTCTAGTAGAGACTAAGGCAAATAGGCATGAATCAATATTCGCAACCATTAATTCAAGAATTCAAGCAAGAACATTGCTAAGTATCATATACCCAATCATAAATAATCCCTAAATCAATAACCCATTAAGTACCCATACTAGGGTTGGGTCACAACCCTATCTAAGGGTTTAGCTACTCATAGAAAATTAAGAAATTAAAGAAGAAATTAAGATAGAATGCATAATAATTGATTGAGGAAAGAAAACCTAATGTTTAGAAGCTAATATAGTACAACGTTACCCAAAACAGAAAAGAAAAATGGCTCAAGTGCTCCCAACTTACACAATGTGACCTAAAATGACAAAAAGTTCTATTTATACTAAGCTGATAATATCTGACAAAAATGCCCCTGCGGAGGTTGTGCGACCGCACTTTGAGCTTGACTGGTCAACTGGGCTGTCATGAACCCAAATCCTAACAGGCCTTGATGGCGCCTATCGTGAAATTAGGCTAGTCAACCATCACCTTACTACGCATTTGTTCAATTATAAGAGTTCACAATTTAATAATAAGCATGCAACCAAGCATAGAATAGTGTAATTTAGTCTTAGTGTCCCAATAATAGTCTAAACAAAACCTCCCAAGGCTGGAGTCAATAGTCATGAGCATCTAAGAATAAATAAATCTAACTCTGCTAAAACTATAATATGTGTCTCTGAATCAAATGCTAAAACTAAATGAGGAAGGGAAATGGAGAAGCTGTGGACGCTGGACAGCTACCTCGAAATCTCGTGAACTGCTGCTAACGAACAAGGCAGCTACTGCTCCAAATCGGTACCTGAATCTGTGCACAGAGGCACATGGAGTCTTTATGAGTACGCCAACTTAGTAGTAATGAAAATAAATCACAGTCTGAGAAATATAAAACACATAGTACAGATACACAATTTCACAAAAGCCAGTAAAACACCAAGTCACCAGGTAGTATTCATCAAATACATATGTTCGAAATCAGTTTCTAGAAATCCTTTGAACCAAGTGTAATATCAGAATATCTCAGTAAAATTCCCAGTAAAAACCAGTTTTTTAAAACAAAGTAATCACAGTTTGAAAACTCAGTGAAACTCTTCATAAAACTGCCCCTCGGGCCATAATCATTTCTCGTAACAATATTTTTCCGTATAAGACCATCAGGCAACCTCACAATCACTCTGCCCATCAGGAAACCTCACAATCACTCTGCCCATCAGGAAACTTCACAATCACTCTGCCCATCAGGCAACCTCACAATCATTCTGCCCATCAGGCAACCTCACAATCACTCAGCATAAGCCCCGTGGGTATCACTCATTAGGTACCTGCGCTCACTGGGGGTGTGTACAGACTCCAGAGGGGCTTCTATAGCCCAAGCGCTATAATAAGCCACAACATGGCATAAATCACACACAATATAGGCCCGCAGCCTCACTCATATCATATCATCCTCACAATATAGGCCAGCAGCCTCACTCATATCATAACATTCTCACAATATAGGCCAACAGCCTCACTCAGTCAGACACTCTCAATTTGCCCTTCAGGCAATAAATATACCGGGTTCTCGACCCAAAAACAGTGTTTCATTTTCAAGAAGTAGTATCAAAATACTCTGAGTGTCAAAACAATTTCACAGAAAAGACTGAGTGAAAAATCATAATATATCAGTGAGGAAAATAGTAAAAACATCCCCCAAGGGGTAAACAAATAAGCACTAGGCCCCAAACATGGCTTACAACCCAAATCATATCAAGATATAACAATACTATTAAGCATAGGCTTTAAACATCGGTTTAGCAACTCAATAGTCGCCTAAATAAGGAATATATCTCCAAAGTCTCAACTTTGCATTTCAAAACCCGTGAAAGGGTGCAGAGTCCGGGGTTTCGTACCCTCAGGACAGGATTTAAAGACATTACTTACCTCAAACTAGCCCGAAATTACTTTGCAATGCGTTTGCCTTTAGAATCCACTTTCGGATGCTCCAAATCTACCAACTTCAGATTTTTATCATCAAATTATGCTCAAGGAATAAATTTCAATTGAAAAATATCGAATGTAGCTCAAAAATCCGAATTCGGTCAAAACCCGACCCCTGGGCCCGCATCCCGAAACTCAGAAATTTTTATACAAATCTGTTTTTCATCATCTCACGAGTTTGTACATATAAAGAGCGCTAAAATCGGAGTTTGTTTGACCCCTCAAATCGACCCCTAAAGGTCTCATAATCTCAAGCCCTAAACCCACATTTTTCTACTGATTTTCATGAATTTAACACTGATATTATGTTCTATAATCATCCATAAACGAGTTTTAAGGTAAAAAACACTTACCTCTATGAAGAACACTGATTCCCATCTTGAAAAATCGCCCCCAAAGCTCTATGTCCGGACAAAAAATGGTGTAAAAAGGGTTTAGGTCGCGGGAGGGTTTATTTAAATATGCCTAGTTATTTTGCTCTCCGCGATCGGGGTCAATGGAACACGATCGCACATTGTTCCTACCTTTGACCTCCACGATCGCAGACCAAGGCACGCGATCGCACAGTGCTGATTCACCCCCTACGCGCCTGACCATGTGCGATCGCACTAACCCCTACGCGATCGCACTGCTTGCTGCCCCTCAGCTCCGCGATCACATACTATTGTTCGCGATCGCACAGAGCAAAATGTGCCTGCCCAAATTAACTCTCCGCGATCGCATTACTTCCCTCGCGATCACAGTGAAGGAAACTGTTGTGCACAAAAACCTGAAAACCAGCTATGTATTCAAGTCCAAATGAGTCCGTTAATCACCCGAAATCAATCCCGAG